>JAMLFT010002508.1:0-25239 GCA_026544285.1 Pachyrhizus erosus | reverse complement strand
ATTTTATATATAATGTGATTTATATCTACCAAATATTTTGAATTATAATCATCCAACAACTCTTATAAAAATGTATGACAATAAGAATGTAATAAAATAATTTAGTTTTTGTATATTTTAAAAATATATATTCATTAATATATATATACATACATAAAAGGAGAAATTAAATTATTTTAAAAGCAATTTTAAGAGAATTGTTATTCATCTTTATTATTTATTATCTTGAAATTTAATGATTAAGATTGTTTATTTATCCTAACCATTAGATATGAAGAAAACAAATTGTGAGAATATGAATTAATTTTTTTAAAATTATTCTTGAAATAACTTTGATCAAATTATTTCTTATATTCACCATTTAGTTTTAACTTAATAGTTAAGATTAATTAATCAGTAAAATGATTATATTTGAAAAAAATTAATAATAAATATGAGAGATAATTCTTTCAAAATTAATTTTAAAATAATTTTATCGTTATATATATATATATATAAAATTACTTTCAATTGAATGATAAAATTAAGGATTTGTTTAAATACAAAGTTACAATAACTTTTGACAATCTTTCTATTGAAAATATAAATTTTTTTCAATAGAAAAGCTCTTAAGCTTCTAATAATTTTTTTTAGAGGTATAATAGTAATTTAGATTTATATCACTATAAACTAATTCCTTTTCCCATTTGTGTGGAAGGGAAAAAGGATGAGGACCATGGATGAAGATGTTATGTTTGCCGTTCTAAGCAACTAATCACATTCCGATCCTGCACGTTTGGTACTACTCTCCATCACTATAAGATGTTATGTCATTGTTTATTAGAAGCTATGCAAACACCCAGTTGTTAGATTCCCTCTCCTCCCCGTTGCTATGGTTTCTGGTGTTTATTAGTTTAGTGAGAATATTTGATCAGTTATGTGTTCTGATGAATTTATAGGTATTTTTTTACTAGTTTCGCGAATCAGTTACTTAATCAATAGTTTTTATTTTAGGTTCTAGATATATAATTATGTTAAACATTCAAAAGAACACCTAGTTTTAATTGGAATAAAATAATGTTTCAATTAAGTTCTACTTTTGTATGGTTGTTCCATGGGACTAATGATTTTAGGCTATGTGATGTGCCCATCTCATCTTCTCCAGCTAAGCCAAATGAATAAAAGCAGGAGGGTAGCTAGTTGGCACATTGATTGAGTGACAAAGTGTACAAACAATGTTTGTGTAGCATATATCAGTATCACGGATTTAGCACCCTCCAATTGAAGGGTCGCCAGCCCAAAAAGACTACCTTGTTGGTTGGTTGTTTAGTGTTGGGTCACGAGCCATAACATCTTACGGATATTGCCATTTTTCTAAGTAGAGAGGAATTCCTTTTATACACATTATACATCACAGGTAGGTAAAGTTTTGTACAATAGTTTACGATTTATATATGATGTTCTCATTGATAGCATTTTCTCTTGTGGAATAAAAACACTTTCATGTGCGTCTCATTCAACTTTTAATTACGAATAAGGAAAGTAGTTCGAGGTACGTATCTTTTATTGATGAACGTTTCTTTTTATTTCACCTGTAATAAACGAAGTGCAAAAATAATTAAAAATAAAAAATAATTATTTGTCACATTACATGATCGTTTAGTTTGTCCAGTATGGTTACTTTATTATAATAATATTGATAAAAACAAATAATTGATTTCTGGCTTAAATATTTTTTATTCTTATAAAATACAATTTTTAATTTTAATCTTTTAAAATAATATTGATAAAAATAAATCATCTACTGCTGAATTAAATACTTTTTTATTCTTATAAAAAATATATATATATTTTAAATTATTTTAATTTTAATTATTTAAATATTTATTTTATATTATTAATTAATAATATTAAATAATAACTACTGACTGATTAGGTTATTAAGATTTCAACAAGATATTTAAGTATATTTTTTTTTATAAATCTATTAAAATAGTTGATAACGTGAGACATTCAAACTCATTGATAAGAAATTTAAAAATATAGTTTATAAAACATATATTTGTAACTATTTTATTAAACTATTTTAGAACAATGTGACATGTTAATAAGTTATTAATATTATTATTATTTTATCATTTAATATAATTATTTACAATAAAGATTAAAATAAAAAAAATATTTAAAAGATTAAAATTAAAAAATTAAAAGATTAAAATTAATATTACTCTATTTTTAAAGAATAAAAACATATGTAACTCAATAATAAAAATATGTAATTATCTTTGAGATTCATTACGTAAAAAAATTTAAGTTGTTGGATTAAAAAGAAAAGTTACTTAAACTGTAAAAAAAAAAACAGAAATATATAATATAATATGGTAAGTAAGATCGTTCGATGGTTTTTTTTTATTATTATTATAAGACACATATACGACGGTAAAGAGAGATTTGGAAGTTGAAATCAAACAGAAAATTATCGTTTGGTAATGAAACAAAATAAAACAAAAGTAAACAGTACCTAAATGATAAGCCTGCTTGATTGTATTTACGATATCAATAGAGAAAATAGCAGTTGAGATTTGACTGCCTTTGTTGTGATGTTTTGTAGTGTACAATATTTAAAAAACATGCTAAAGGATAAAACTTGCATACAAATTGGAAAACTAGGTATACCAACCCAATACATATTAATTTATTTTAGAATAACGGTGTAGTTAATTGGAGTATGACCTTTTCCTTTTTTTTTTTATCAATCACTATTGTTAGAAATAATGTTCTACGTTGTGACGTTCTTCTTGCGTTTTCTCTGCTCTTTAGATTTTATTAAATTAAAAATCAAAGAAGATTTTCTTTTCTATTTACTATTATTAACTAGCCCTTTATTATATAATTATGTAAAAGGTTATCAATGCAAGTCTGTGTTTGAATTACTGGTAAAATCATAATAAAGTATAATAAGATAGGTCAATTTTGATTTAACTTGAATTTAGAATGTTTGGTTACCAAATTAAATTTACTTTCAATTGAAAAAAATCTTAGTAAAGTTGAAGTTATAGAACGTTATTTTTATTTTATTTAAAATTAATTTTGAGCGTACCTTTTTAATATACTCTCACACTAATACCTTCATGCATTATAACTAAGTATTTTTTTTATAATATGTAATAACCATGTTACGTGCACCTCTATATTGTTTATTAACAACTTTATTTTCACATTCGAATCTATATGGTGGCATATTATGTGATTCATAGGTCTGATGAGCTTCTATTGTTATAACAATGAAGTTTTTATTGCTATTTTTCTAGCTAACTGCAAATGTATACAGTGAAAAAAGTGTCGTTGTATTATTAAAGCATTTTATAATTAATTTTAAATTAATGGTAGATGTATTTTATTTTTTTTTACTGTAATGGTAGATGTATTTTTTTTTTACTGTAATGGTAGATGTATTTATTATCTATTTCACCCAATTTAATATTGTTATAAAGATTATCAGTTCTATGGGATCTTATTTAATCCCTCCCTTATTATAATTAAGGTAACAATTTAATAAAAAATTTAAATTCATAAGATAAATATAACTAATTAAAATTCATTAATATAATAATTATAATTATGATTTATAACTAAATTAAATATTTATGAAGTACTGTATAATATTATGTATCATATGATGTTTCATGTAAATGATACATGCAAGTCAAAGTTTGAAAGGTTTTCTTAATTCATCATGTATACTCTCAACACGTAAATGGATTAATAAATTTAATAATAATTATACAATTAGTTTATTCTTATTTTATAAATCATATTATAATAAAAATATTCTCAAATAATTTTCATAACACCGACCTTGCATCGCACTAAGACTCCTAGTTATTTTTACTGTGAAATTAATACTCGATATGCGACCCACCATATTCCACAGTAGTGTATATAGGAGAGAATGTGTTTATGCCTAACTACTTATTGATGTCTGTAAGGGTTCACTTATTCAATGTATATTAGGTGTGAAGGATTCTTGGAGGAGAAGACAGAACTCATCGTGTCCAACCAAGAGAAAAGGATATTTTCTGATGCTTAGTAAAAAAATGAGAAAAAAGGTAGAATGGTACAGAAGTGCTATGTATACAGAAGTGCTATATATACAGAGGATTGGATCTCAGTCTTTCAGCCACTAAACATCTTAACTGTCATGATCTGCTAGAAGCAGTTAGTATTGAAACTTGACACCCCTTCAAACTGAAGTGTGGATGTTCAACATTCCAAGCTTGGAGACAAGACAATGAAAAGGACTGGAAGCAGTAGGCTTTATATAAACCACTGTGAATGGGTGGAAACTGGAAGTAGGTGCAAGGAACCAACCCATATTTACCCTCCAACAAAATGGCAGACAATTTCAATGTGTTTCCTCCTTGCATGGGTCACTGGATTGGTTGCCTATGTAATGCTAATTGATTGTCATAACAGCACGACTATCTTTGGAATAGTTTGTTTGAATATGAAGTTAGAAGTATTTTAAGAGTTTTTCTATTAAAAAAAAAACTTTATATTTCCACTTATGGCTTATGCAAGAGAACAACATTCATCATTAGAGGAAGACTTGGAAATCATGATCTGCTTCTAAGCTTCTTGCTTTTCCAAAGACATAAGGAAGCTACCTACGAAAAGGGCCATAAAGCAATATCTAGTGATTGATCTCCTGGTGCCAGGGCAAGCGCCCCAATTGAAACTGACTTAGATGACTCGCATCAATCCCAATGACGAATATTCCCTTCTATTATCGACCATCAGAAATCTCGTCAAAGGTCTAGCATGGCACATTGAATGTTAGTTTAGAGAGAGACATTCAGCATAAATAGGGGATAACAAAAAACGTTGAAGTAATTTTTTTTTCCACTATTTTTATGCACATTATTTCTTCAAACTTGAATATTAATGAAAAATTTACCAAATTTGGATACTAAATACATGTCTAAGTCATTGCTTTGGCTAGATCCAACATTAAAGTGATTATATTTTAATTTCATTGGAATTTCTCTATACAAATATTTTATTTTTCATGGTTTTCCAATTTTTTGATACATTCTTCAAGGGAAATCCATGCTGTGAAGGCAAGAACTGTGGAAAAGTTATTTCCATCAGAATCTCACAGCAGATCCTGTGACTCACCGCTAATCCGTCTTTGAGAGGGGCTGGATTTGGTTAGTTCTTTCCTACAGCTTTCAAGTTGTTTGCTTTTATATGTTTTTTCGTAGAGGATAGACAAGTCATCAAGACTCTTGTTTTTCGTGTTATCGAATTTCAATTTACAAATCACACCTGGCATCGTATACCTGGCCAAGACCAAACCGGAGCAAGCAAACATAAAAACATAACCTAGGTTAAACAATAAATAAAATATTATCTTACAATTGCCCGACAATTACCTTTTGGAAGAAACAATTGTATATTTGAAAAAGAATTACTAGTTTTTTTGAATATTAAAAATCTAACTTACAACAGTACTCTGTACAAGTAGATCATTTATCATTTGGTAAGGGCACGGAGATACTGAAATAAAAGTATAAGTATTTCCGTAACAAATTTGTTTGTCTATATTCTAAAGTTACAATCATGATAATTAGATCCTAGATCATCATCACCTAGAAATATGACACAGGATAGGACGCACTGCAGCTTTGAAGTCATCATAAAACCTCTGCTCGGAAAACCTCCTTGCCCGTCTCCTTGCAGCTGCAGCCATCTTAAGTCTCTCCACCTCTGACATTGTGACAATTTTCACCATGGAATCTGCATATTCCTCAATACTGCAGGCAAGAAATCCTGTTTGCTGTCCATCTTCATCTAATACAATGTCCATTTTTGGGCCAGCAGAATTATGAGCTGAAAAACAAACATTGCAAGAATAATTATGAATGTAAGAGCAGCCACGATAGTGAAAAAAAGGCATATTCACCAAAGGGTGAAATTGCACATCAAACCCACCAATTGGAATGGCACCAGCAGCCATGTATTCTACAACACTGATGCCAAAATGCTCATCTGTCATTGAATGAATACCAGCAACAGCACCCCCTAAAAGTCCCACTAAATTTCTGTAGGTTTAATGCAATCATCAAATATATTATTATTAGGACAGCATTTAAAATTAAGGTTCTAAAAGTACAAGATAATCTAAACAATTGATCGGCATCTTCAAAAATGAATTATGTGATAAAAGTGATTAACTAATTTTACTGAAAGACTTATTAGTCATTTATCTGGATTTGTTAATGAACTCAAATCCCAAATGATCCATGTAACTGATTGTTTTTTCCTATTAGGTCAAGTAGCCTCCAAGCTACATAATGTGCATTTCAAGTATAACACCTCCCCTATCCAGTCAAAGGCTCATTGACACCATGGCTCCCCTATAGCCAAGTTGAGAGTCCTTCCAGCCCTATCAACTTGGCTATAGATCTTTATGACTGAAAAAATTAATGTACTTTAGAGGAGCCATGCGCCACCATAAAAAGTTCAAGTACCAAAAAGATGAATGAACCATATACCAATTGAGGTTTCAGTTAATTGTTAATAAATTTCCCAAACAACGTATGCTGTATTTGACTTTGACAGAAGGTATCAGATTAATGGATATGAATAAACCAATTTTAATTCCATGTTTGAAATATTCTACAAATTCTACAATCTGAAACATAATGTTAATTGTTAAGTAAGATCTATACTTTGCAAGAACAGGGTACAAGGCTTACACTTTGCAAGTGTAATAGCATACTAGTTCAACAAAAAAATAAAATAAAAGTGACTAGTCTATCCCATAAGAATAATCTAGTATAACAATCATAATTAGTTCTTTGAAATTGTGAAATAACCTCCAAACTACTAAGGTGTAACCCTTATGAATAATTTGCTTATGCCTGTCTACCCTTAATAATATTTATTGGAGATAGTAGTCATTCTCTTGGAAAAGAAAACTTGAATTTATTTAAGGGTATTTTTGGAATGATAACATTAAATAGAGTAAAATTAGTCAAAATTTGTTAATATTTGAGTCAAAAAAATTTAGGTGCATTTTTGCTTGTATATGAATCCAGAGGGAGTACCAAATAATCAATGTCCAAGTTAGCACTCAATACTAGCTGGACTGACAACTACCATATGCCATTAACTAAGAAATAAAAGGTATGCATTCTAGAGAATATAACTTTTTAAAATGTTTTATTCTGCAGAGAAAGTGTTTTTTATGATCATTAGAAGGAGGGGGCCAAGGCTAGAAATCCACTGATACTAACCTGTATGTTACATTCTTGTGAAATTCCACGTGTTCATTTATGTTCAGCTCAATTGCTTTCTTTTTTAACCTTTGAAGTCTGTCTTCATCTGATTTATTTCTACAGCTACCCACGATTTGGAACTTAGGTTTTGGCAAGCTAGGATCTAATCTCTTAATGGCAGCTGAAAAAGCCTCAAGTTGGAGAGTGTGAGCCTACATTTGAATAAAAAATGTCAAATTGGTTTAATCATCAAAGGCTCAAATGAGCCACATAAAATGGTTGTACCTCTTGTTCACAAGATTGATAGGAATATGCCCACCTTCTCTGGTCGAAATTGTGCAACAGATATTATTACAGGAATTTCTGTTGATCGTTCCAAGGGAAGTACCTGCCCATATTGCTTAACTGTTAGAATCCATTGGTGATTACCAAACTAGGTAAAACAATTCACACACACAGACGTAGTATCATCCTCATATTGAGTGCTGACATTAAATTCAAGTTTTAAGCATTTGGTAAATATACATACTACACCAGGAGGAAACATCAAAGAAATAGACCATAAGTGCCTTCAATGTGACAAAGTAACATGCTAAGGAAAGTTATCCATCCGACCAAAAGAAATATGGAAAAGAGGAACTTGACAATATAACAACGATTGTGGGACTAGAAAGCATAGTAGTTAGACGTGTACGAGTCGTATCTCGATTCGATACCAAATAGAAGGATGGCGATACATATCGCATGGTGAATCGTTTTTGAGCATGAATCGTATTCTGTATCATGCGAATCATAGTTGAATAGCATGTTTCGCGATTCTGAAGCAGAGATTGCAATTCAAGTTGAGCAGGTTGCAAGACTGATCAGGTCGAGTTCTGCGCAACCTAGTTCGAGAAGTTTCGATTTTGGAGTGTTTTTTTCTTCATTTTTTTTAGAAGAGGAGAAAACCGGGAAAATAACGGAAAAGTTCCCTCCAAAATCTTAAGAAGAGAGCCTTCTCATTTTTCAGATTATATAACATGATACTGTGCATATGCGGTGCCTTTTCAGAATTCTGAAAAGCTTTTTCATTGTGTCACTGTGCGGTGGCTTTTCTTAAATGAAAAGCTTTTGCCTTTTACTCTGCACACTGCACATCTTTTCTAACTGTAGGACCAGCTTTGATTCAAACTTCAAAGATCAAACCCCCTTTTATCCTATTTGAATTTCCCCCTCCTTTGTCCTATTCAAATACCCATTTACTTATCCTATTCCAAATTTCTTTTTGGAACGAACTCTAATTTGTCCCACGTATTTTGCTGCTGTGTTCTTATTTTAACGGAGCTGTATAAAAAAATAGAAACAGATATCTTACGATTTTGGGTGCTGTTTTTTTTTCTTCTTATGACACTCTACTAAAAATGTTATAATTTGTATTGATCATTTATCTTATGATTCATAATAAGATTCGATTCACGATTCATAAAATAGCTCCTCCTATTCATGTTTCAAATCTCGATTCAATAACCATGCAATAAAGAACAAATTGCAAACCTGGAGTCCTGAAGTGTCACAAGGAGGATAGACTCGCTTAATACGATTTGGAACTCTCCAAAGATTTTCAATATGGGATTTGGTCCAAGATGAATTGACCATAGCTAGGTGTGCACAAGATCCTACAATGCCATACAAGAAGCTGAAGAATGTATAATAGACTATTTTGCACCTTGAAAGCCAAAAACTGCAAGAAAATAACTGTTAGATTACCTAAAATATGAAAGAGGTAAAACAAAGTATGAATTTAGTACATATTATAGCATAGAAGTGTGTATACGTTAAAGGGTAAGGGGAAGTATGTGAAAGGTAAACTTTCACATACAAAGACTTCAACTTTACCAAATTCTATACCAAAATACTATTAAGAAAAATCAATTCCCTTCTCGATTATAATATTCAAATTAATGAAATATTGAAAAGAAAGAACCGATACCATCATTAACAGGTGAGGAAAACTTTTGAAGTATAACTAAACCAGAAGATGCAAAAATATACAAAATCCAACAGTTAGGAATTAAACCTTTTTGTAATTAAGGCATCATTATTATACATCAAGCTACGCTGACGAACACGAGTTAGCATGTCTGAACTGATAGTAGGATAATGTGTATAGCAAATAACTTTGCATCCAAACAACCGGGCAAGTGGATATGTAAAAGCATATCCACTTGTGTCAAAGTAATATATAGGGGTAAACTTGCACAAAGCCTCCCATGCAAGATACATAGAACCCAGACTTTGACCAATCATTGTAAAGTGTGGATAAGTAGTTTCTTCAATCCACGTTCTCTTGTACAAATGAACCACCTGAGAATTAAGGACAACAAAATACAAAGGCTATTTAGCTTTTAAACAAATCAAGTAGATTCTAGCACAGTAGGTGCCAAAACAAATGCTACTTACCATTGCAACAATATTTGTTTACTTTATATAAGCAAATAATCATCACATTTATCTTATTCCATGGGTAAATACCATCCAAGTTCTTGTTCTGTAATAGGCCATAGCATTAACATCCCTCATCTCCTCCTTCCTATCATTTATTCAACCTGATAAGCAAGTAACGCCATTTTTACTGCCTTTCTCTGGCTCACTTCCCTTAGGAATAAGGAATACAGTTCAAGAAGAGCCAAAGGTCCAAGATCATTATTGCAACTCACGGTTGTAAACAAAGAGTTAGTGGCTTTCTTTCCTTTTGAATTTTGCTATCTAGCGTTAATAAGAAGCCAATCTATTAGGAATCACCTTTTTCTTTTTCCTGATTAGTAGTCTGTATGTGTAAAAATGTAAATTAAAAGTTTGAATAGTTGAACCTTAAATGTGTATCATATAAACGTTTTAAGATATTTTAGCTACATAAGAGCTGTTGTTCTTGTATTTGAAAAGTTACTTCAATCTAGAAATGCCCCAATCTTGTCAAGGGTTGGAATAATTAAAAGCAATCCAAAAGTAATCCAAAAATCATTTGATTAAGCCACATAAGGTTCTGGTCATTTCTAGAATGAAGTGGGGTCTATAAACAGCGAGTCTGTAATTTCAACATAATTCATTTAGAAAATACCACTTGATCCACCATTGTACTAAAACAGAATGTCTCTTCTGGTCGTTTTTTAAAGATTAGAATTTTGATCACATTGGATTTCTAATCCAACGTGGTGGACTCCCCCCACACGAACCCTTTATCCACATCCTTACCCAATGTATTCCCATAATTTCCCTTCCCATCTAACCTCAAATTTACTCAGAATCCTTTGCTGCATTCCTGATACTAGGCAAAGTCTTATTGTTATATCCATAAAACAGAATGAGATAACTCATCAATGGGCTAGTCAGGACCTCGAGCCTGCCTACTAAAGAAAACAAAAGGACCTTGAGCCCATCATCTCAACACTTCACCTGAGCTTATAGAAGGACAACTGCATCCTTTGATCCTAATCCGGTTCTTCTTTAACAGAAAACATAAGTCACAGCCCATTTGATTCATATGAGATTATGAGTGCACTAAGTACCAAACTAACCCAAAGACTAACTAACAGTTAAAATAACAACCACAGTTAACCAATACTCTAACATGCACTAAATATGCCAATGAATCCAGCCAAGTTTTAGCAGATCCCATTCTCCCCATCCATCCTCTCATTTTATTTTACTACAATTGAAAAACCTACTTCCTAAATCACAATGAATGATAAAGAAACGCCCACAACTCCAATAGTAGAAAAGAAGAAGAACCCAGATAAGAGAATTAAGAAAAGAAGGTACCTTTGGAGGAGAGAGGAGCGTGACCCCAAAGCGATCGAGAGCTCGAGCCATCAACGATTGAGGGGTGGCGTCATGATCTCCGGTGTACACATAGCAGTCAAGGTCGGGGCTCTCCTCCTGGATGCCTCTGACGGCGCACCATAGCACCCTCTCCCCACCACCGCCGTCGTTGGTGTACGGATGGAAGAACCCGACGGCCCTCTTCCTCCGCCGTCTGCCGTTGATTGGACCAACGCAAAATCCCACAAGTATAGCAGTGACGAGTGCAGTGATGATCATCGTCAACATCAATTCACGGCGCTGCAGATGCTTAAGGATTCAACAAATTGGACCCTATTAGGAATTCAAAATTTCTTGGTGCCACCAAATAGAGTACTACCAGAATATAGATATCAGAATATTTTAGTAAAATAAACGTCTTGTTTTTTTTTTTATTGTTATTATTCCCTCCGCACTAAAACTTGATGTTTAAGGTAAATTGATGTTTTTTTTATGTTTCAGGTAAATTTCACGTTTAAGGTTAATATACACAGTTTAAAAAAATTTAATATTACTAATAAATTATATATTTAATCTAAAAGACTCACATTTAATATTTATGGTGAGAATAGTGTTTTTTATCATTTTTATAGTGAGAGTAGTTATGAAATAGATTTAAGGATATATGAGAAAAAAAAATATAACTTAAAATTTATAAAACATCAATGATTTTAGGGGAAAAAATGTTAATCCATTAAAATTAAAAAAAACAATTAATTTAATTTATAACAATAAATTTATTTTAAATATATATATTTTTTTAAAATATATTTTTATTATTAATATCTTTTTTAATTGTTTGTCTGTGTAATAATTAATTAAAAATATTTTAATTTATAAATAATTATGGATTCAGTCTTACAAGAGGTAGAAGCGCGCTTCTAATTTGAGTTTTACAATTAAACAACAGTGAAAAAATTAAAAATGAGTTTAAAACTATAATTTTTATTTTTATTTAAAAGTTGTTAAATCTGAATCGGAAATATTCAGTAAAATAATTACTGCATTAAATTAGTTTATAAATATAAAATAACAAGCTTATATAATTTTTTTATATTTTCATTTTATAGACAAAATATATGATATTTCTATGTTGTTTTGAACAACTGAACTAAATATAATAAGCTATAAGTTACATGATTAGAGAAAAAAAAATTATGTTAAATTTTTAAATATATTTATTTTTATTATTCTATTCAAACTACAAATTTAATTTTCTTGAAATAATAAAAAAAAATTACTCCTCCATGCATAATTTATCTCATACCTATTATAAGACTGAAAATTATTAAATTGTATTTGATTGATTTATATAAGGTGTAATATATTTTATGTGTCTTATTTTTTAATTCACAAAATTGTTAGCAAAACTTTTAATATTTTTATTTTGTAATATTAAAAAAATGTATAAATTAATAAGAAGAAATCATCTGATGCTAATAATTATATATATTTTAATTTAAATTAATTAAGATAATTATAGCAGATATTTTTTGAAAAATAAATTTACGATTATTTTAAACTAAAGTATATATATTATTTTAAAATGCATAAATAAAGTAATTAATGTAATTAAGCAAAATAGCTTAATTTGTATTGATTTAATATTAAAATTCATGAAATATATGATAATATGAGAAAAATATATGACACGTCATTAAAATAATTAATTTAATTAATAAATTATTAAATAATATAATTAAGATGATTTCAAATGATCCTTACATATAATTTATTAGAAATTCAATGAATTAATAAAATCACATGCATAACAATGATATTTCTATGTTGATTGGATCATTGAGTTAAATATAATAAGTTACAAGTTACATGATCAAAGAAAGCTAAAATAATTTTTATAAACTATATTTATCTTTTACTTTTTTAATTTTGAAATTTAATTTTTTGAATTAATAAAAAAATTATTTTCTGTATTTAAATTGTCTCATGCATCACATAAGATTAAAAATGATTTATTTATGTTTAATTGGATTTCTCATGTCTAATATTTTGATCTATCTTGTTTTTGAATTAATAAAATTGTTAATATATTTTTAATATACAAAAATATAGATAAATCAATAAGCAAAAAAAATCCAATATTAATAATGATATATATATTTAATTTGAATTTATTAAGATAAATATGACATATACTTTTTTAAAAAAAGTAAAATTATTTTATATGAAAATAAATATATTATTTTAAAATATATAATTAAATTAATTACTATAATTTATATATATATATATAATTAAGTAATTTACATTTGAATAGAAAATATAAATATTTTTATTTAATTAATAAATTAAAAAATAATATTAATTTGATTTAATTTAAAGTTAAAATTAATAACATACTCCTTCTAACTCTTTTTATAAGATGTTATTGATTAATTTAATTTTATTAAAAAATTAAAAAATTTAAATATTAATATATCCATAATTTTAATATTTTTAAAATTTATTTTAATATTATTGAAAATCTATTCATTTTTTAATTTATATAAGAAAAGAAAATTCAATTCAATAGTATTTAATTATCAAATAAGAAAAATAAAAATATTTTAATAAAAAATAATTAATATATAAGATAATTAAAATAAAATATTATAAAAAATTAAAAAAATCCAAACTATATCTCATAAATAAAAATATAAGAAGTATAATAAAATTGCATATACGCAATCCAAAAAGAAGTAGCCTAGCAGAAGTAAGAAAAAGAAGATTGTAAAGACGTGTAGTGAAAGGAATGAGAGAGTTGTGTGAGACTGAAAAGGAGAATTTTATCCTTTTAATTTAAAACATGTTTGGATAAGTTTATTTAAAATATTTTTAATAAAAAATATTTTTTATAATTAACTACATCTAATTTATATAATTTTTTTATATAGATTCTATAAAATATAATTTTTAATTTATATATAAATTAATTTTATCTTATATAAAAATTTATTTCATTTTTTATTTTATTTTTTATGATATTATTTTTTGAAAAAATTTATATAATACAAGACAAAAAATTGTTTATTAATTTATTGAATAACAAGTTTTTATAATTTTATTATTATATCTTATAACTATTTTTAAAGTCAAACACAATAAAAAAATTATATTTTTTTTCAATTATTAGCAAACCAATTGGGACTTTACAGTCATTATCATTTTAATTCATCTCAAATTTAAATTTAAGTTTAGAGTTAAGAATGTATCCACATAATATTAACAGAGATAACCTGTTTTAATTCTAATAATATTTACTTATAATTTCTTTTTAAATTTTAAAAGTCTTTCCCTTTAATCTATTTGTATATAATAAAGTCAAATATTTTAAAAAAAAAGACCTATACGTATTTTACTAATATATCAGGGCTATATTTTTAAATACAATTAAACTGCTTAATAAATAATACATATTATCTTTGATAACAAGTCACATTGGAGTAGAACGAGTCTGATATATATATATATATATATATGTATATCACATGACTATGAGAAGCTCTTCTGGTAAAAGTATGTTTTGAAACGGTTCATCCAAACAAACAATATTTTTACACACTGCTGTGTTTACATATGCACATATTCTTGTCATAAGAAATTCTAAACGCCACTTGCTAGTAACTTATGCACACACAATTGCGAAGGACATGTTAAATACGAACAGTTCTCAAGTTCAGTTTTATCAAAAGTTATAAACTCTGCAATAAATTTTCTTAAAACTAGAGTCTACAACACCCTCAGTTTTTCTGAGTAGTGAAATCTGGCTCAGCTGGCTTCTGAGGCATCAGGGGTAGCAATCTCTGTGGCTGTGGCACTCTGGTGCATTTACCACTTCTCAAGCGGCGCAATGCACTGGATGCAAACCTTGATGCATATACTGTAGCAGCAAAGCTAGGTGAGGACCCTTCCTCATTTTCCAAAGCCTGTATCCTTTCTTCTGCTTCACGTAATAACCTCTCAGCCTTCTTCTTTTTGTATCTGCGCCAAGCTGCTTGTATGAAACATGCACCCCATGTCTTCCATTGCAAGGAATAGAACCTGAACAAAAAAATGTAACAATAATCCTAAAGTATTAGTAGAATTAATAGAGAATATGACATTGCTTAAAATATAATGATGCAGTACAACTACAAGGAGAAAAAGGGTGAAACACATGTGAAGCCTTGCCTGAATGCGTGTTGGAGTTGTTTGCTGTTTATAAGACGTCGAAATTGGGAAGCAACGGACTTCAAGTCATCAGGCATGAGAGCAAAGGCTTCGACTTCTGATATAGTTTCTACTGTTCTTGTTGAAATGGGTAGATTTGAGGAGGAGTTGGGATCCAATGCCCATGTTAGAAGCTCTTCTCCACAGAAGTCACCAGCCTTGATCTCTAAGGAGTTGAAGAAACCGGTTCTTCCACCATTTGTTGTGGCAGTAGCAAGTTTTCCACGCATGATGAACAGCATTTCATCAACTGGATCCCCTTCACGAACTATGTAACTTTTCTCTGTGTAAAGGACTGGTTTCAGTCTATCACTCAGTGCATCCAACAACTGATTATCCATGTTCTCAAACATTGGTACCTAAAGCAATAAGAAGGTAAAATGCTCATTACATACAAACATACAAGTATGTGTAGGTAGGAGGAAAAAGAAAATAACAAAACTTAGATATAGTTCCCTGAGTAATTCTTGTGTATATCTCTAATCAGAATTGGAATTTCACACATAATTTGCATAATGAAACTCCAATTCTGATTAAAGATACACAAAAAGTATTTAAGTAACTCCAATATTCTAATTGAAAAATAACACCGAAAACAAATAAGAAACCGTTGTTAAGTTTTGTCCAAAAGAAAAAACCAGGTAAATGGAGAGAGGGTTGTGGATGATACACACTTTTTTAAGTAGGTCTAAGCAAAGATGACGCTTTATGTCCCTTCTGAGATCTTTAGGGAGGTTGCGAATTAAGGTCTCCTCCTCAACACCCCTATTTTCTTGCCATTTGTATTGTTCATACCGTCTAATTCTTTCCTTCAGGAAATCAGGTAACATACGGTGGGACATCCACAGTTCTGCATCCCTCCTTTTGATTCTCATCTCTTCAATTCTGACAGTGGTAGATTGTAGATATTTCTGTAACAAAATTAATTCAACACAGCCCATGAAATGAGAGGGGTGGGAGGATTTAAATAACACTTTAAACACCCAAAATTGATGAAAATTTGGTTTCTCATTCAAGGTTTAAAATATGTTCCTTTGCCTGTTTGGTCTTTACTCTCCATCTCAAAAACCATTGATTTGCAAAAAAAAAAAAAAAAAAAAAAGACTCATGAATTATACTGTATCTATGACCAGGGAAGTGTAATTAATGACACCAATAATGCAAAATCACTAATTCACTATCTTGTCCATGATCTCATCTCATATCCTGGCCAAGAGTTACCTGCATGTTTCCAATGAGTGATGCAAATAGAACCAATCCAAAGACAGCAATGAAGATAACAAAGATTATCTCCCCAACATAAGTACTTGTCTCGAGACCTTGCCCAACAGAACTGCGAAAAAGGACAAAAGAATCACTTTTGCTATGCTTTTACCCCCATCTTTAGGCTGTATTATGCTTTCCTTGATAAGATGTTATAAACACTGACTAATTATAAGTCCATTAAAACGTTGGGAACAAAACAACACAAGGATATAGAAGATCCATAGTCTGTAAAATGAAAATATTGTTGCATAAGTAGTCAACACTCAAGAGTAGAAAAGATTATTTGCCTACCTTACACTGCGCAAACCCCACCAAAAACAGTAGAAGAACTTGTGATGAAAATCTGCATTTGATTCTACCACTCGAGCCTTTACAGCTCCTATAAAAATTCCAAAATTGAAAGTTTCTAGGCCTTCAGTTTCTTGTGGATCAGTGAAAGGGCAAGAAGAATTGAGAAGTGATTGAACAGTAAGATTTTCACGTCCACAGCTAAGATAGGATTCATGAAAGTACGTAGTATTCTTCAACTGCCTGCGCCAGCACCGTAGCCTTGATTCAACCGAAAACAGATACCAGAATGCTCCAACAACCTGATATGTCACAAAACTTATCACGATAACTAGGAACATAGGTAAGGTGTTATGATTGTAAGTAACAAAATCAGCTTACATGACTTGCTAGCATATAGAGAAAAAGATTGAAAGCAGCTCCAGCCCATGCTGTCTCAGTCAATATGCCAGAAGTGCTTGTTACTTCTTTGAATAACGGGTAGATCCGCAATAGTCTTGGCGCGTACTGGGCTATTACGGTATACTTCAACAAATCCTTTCCCACATAAGGAACTGCGCATTTTGGGAATGGGATCATAGCTAAAATGACCATCTAAGAAAACATCAAAGGTGTTAAAACAACATCAAACTGAACTGAAAACTATTATCCAAATTGCTTTCATTTTGGATACCATGGTATCTATCATAGGAAAATATCAAAAGGAGTATATATACACTCATCATTTTTTTACAAGGTATTAAAATCATTCCAAGGTCTTAATTGAATACTGAATTTAATTGTCGGACAATGTCACTGTTAATCAATAAGTAACCATTCTTATAATAACTTTTAAGTTATTTATTATCAAAATCAATAAATTTATCATACACAATAATCTATTGTTAGATGATAATATAAAAAAAATTACATTATAGATGTATTTTAATTAAATTCTTATATATTTGGAGT
Organism: Pachyrhizus erosus; assembly: GCA_026544285.1. NCBI lineage: Eukaryota > Viridiplantae > Streptophyta > Magnoliopsida > Fabales > Fabaceae > Pachyrhizus > Pachyrhizus erosus. The sequence goes on along the minus strand of JAMLFT010002508.1, from coordinate 7,426 downwards.
TTTGAGGTTACAGCAATTCATGGTTCAAACTGATATGTCTAGTGATTCTCTACAAAATATGGTTATAGGGTGATTAACACTTAATGACAGTAAATGGTATATTAAAAACCATTTGTCTTCTGACTTGAGAATGAGTATAGAAGAGGGAAATACCTGAGGAAGTGGAATAATTGACAGAATGTCAATGATGAAGTAAGAGCTTAAGTATCTCATTACTATGGCCCAAGGATCATCAACTAGCTCACCCCTTCCAAATACACGAGAGGAAGGTGCAATAAACCCGGTTCGAAACTGAAAGATGATATGAAGAATGTAGAAAAGATCAAAGAATGTGCGGAGAACACTGGCAGTAATCTTCAGTGTTCCATTCAAAGCAAGGCATTGTTTCTTGTCATCAATCATTGGGATGTAAAAGAAAAGAGGGTCCACAGAGATTGCCATCACACTTGTGATAACAAAAATTTTGTTCCACTTCTGAAGTGTTGGCGCCTGTGGATCAAGAACATGACTCCTACAAGACAAATTTGTTATTGATCCATCACTGACAGAACTTACGCTTGGTTGAACTTTTCTATTGTGAAATCCACAACTAGTAGAATCATTGTGCTCAATGCTTGAAGATGAAAGTGACTTCCAATCCTTAAACCTGGACAGAAATATAAAATCAAGTTAAGTTTCCTGAAGTAAGAATCAGGTAGATGTTAGCATCAAAATTTTCCAGCAAAAAAAATCATAAGATCAAATCTCCTAAAAGTTCACTACAATAGTTGAGTACTGAGTACCCCAAAAGTAATATGATCTAATTTCATTACTAGCAGTTAGAGGTAGGAATACGAAATTAGGAATACAGCAGTGTTTCTAATAGTATAGTAATCTTGGTGGGTGAAATGGTCATGTTCCAATTATTTTCTTTTTGAGAAAAATTAATAAAATGTAATTTTTTTCTTAACGAGGAAAATCAATAACCTTTATTTTCTGGTACAAAAGGAAAATATTAATAACTGAGGCAGCATAAATGTGCAGACGCAGAATAATGATTCTAAAAGTGTGCAAAGAGAGTGTTAAAGTTAAAACAGAAGAATGTACCAAAACTATTTAAATAGATAAAATTGCAGAAATATACAAAACCAGGCTTTAGCAAACGAACCTCACAAATTTCTGTCCCTTTGCAGTCATGATTAAGCTACTTCCGCATGCAGTGAGGATATTTATGCTTTATAGGAAAAAAAAAACGCTTCACTTGTATCATAGAAGATTCAGGCCTGCAAAATCCAACTTCAATACATGTAACTGAAAGGCTAATATGATACAAATGAATAACTACATGTAGCACATAGACATAAATTGTTCAATCCAAAAACATCTAACTTGGAAGTCTTCTCATCTTGGGGAGTCCAAGGAAGAAACTATGAGCCAAATTCTTAAACTCTTCTGAAGATAAAAACAAAACAAAGAAAGTTTCAATAACAAAGGCTAAACAAACATGGTTTTGAGTTTTGTTTCTAACAAGACACCTGGAAAAGGCTGTAAAGTAGTTAGAAAGGCTTGGTGTGTTTTCGGTGAAGAAGGTAAGAGAAATTGGCAAGAGTAGAAGGTTGAAGGAACATAAACCTTATGAGCTACGTCAAGGTTTCTTGTTAAGTGTAAAGTCTCTTTTCTGTTTCCTTTACTTACCCCAGGAACAAAGCAGGAAGCGGAGGAATTCAAAACTAAACAAAGCAAAAAGTGTTTCATTAATAAGCTTTCAGAGAAAGAATTTTAATGGTCACGCACTTACGAGTATGATAGTGAAGGAGAAAGAAAAAGAAAGACTGAAATGAAGTCTGAAACAGCACTGATATGACTGAGGATGTAAAAAGACTAATGGAGTCAAGTACATGCAGATACATACGGTACTAAATATGAACCTACGAAATGGTATAATGCCATGTCTTAAGATTCATCTTTTTGCAGTAAAAAAAAATATTCATCTTTTATATTTGAAAAAAAAAAAATCTCTTTTATTGAATATAAGACTTTTATTTTTATGTTAATTTCTTCAAAATATTAAAATGTTTCTTGTACCAAAAATTCACTGTATGTTAAAATTGATTTTTTTTTATTGAGATTAGGAATCTTTCTTATTATTTTTCCGGATAATTACCTAATTTCTTTCACATTAAATATTGAGTCAATTTATTTAAATTTAAAAAATATTTATAAAATAAACAATTTTTAAAGTAATCATTTTTTAATAAGCAGATAAGATTTGTTTCTTAAAAAAAATAAAAAATTATTTATTTTAAAAATTAACAGTTTAGACAAACATATAAAAGAATTAAAAATTTATCTATTTTATTAAAAAAATACTTATTTTAAAAATAAGAACAAATAAACCGGCATATTTGGGAGGCTTTTCATTCCTTTTCAAATACTGTTACTTAAATTTAATCAATTTTACTTAATTTAAAATTTGAATTTGATAATCTACGTCAAATTAAAAAAAATATAAAGATGATATATCTTAATTGACACAACTTATTTTTTAATTTTAAAAGTCTTATTTCTTTATTTCATCTCAAACATAAAAACATTCAATCTTCATTATTAATAATAAATGGTTTCACTAGCTATTATATTCTGCTAAATACATAGTTTTACCATTATTTGACAGTAATAAGTGATATTTTGTATCATAGTTTCTTTCTATTTAGTCTTAAATTAAATTTTACTTTAATTTAAAATATTCTTACAATGAAAATTTGTTAGTGATGATATAATTATCAACAATTATTTAAATTTGTCAGCACTTAAATGTAGCATGAGTTAATGATCAGGCATTTTTTTCTCAGGGCATATATTCCCCAACCCAATATAAAAAATCAATGACTAATTTATAGATATATTAAAATTTATTTAAAATATTGATATTTTTAACAGATTTTTCAATATATACATATACATACGACTATGAAGTCATACTTAAAATAAGAAAGTTATGGGTCAATTATATTGATAATGTTCAGTTAGGCATTTTGATTATGTGCAGGGATTTTAAATTTATCATCAGTCATTAAAGATGATAATAAATTCAATGATTAACATAGGACATTAAGACATTATCCCTTCCCAATCAATGAAAAGTATGATAGAGCTTGACCAAGTGAGTAATACAAGTGTTGCAAAGTGCATTATGTATTAAATTGCGTGGTTAATTGTTTTCCCTTGAGATTCAATCATGATCGTTTTTGTCTTATGATGCATGACCCATCACAAAGTAGAGAGAAGCAACACTTGTCGTTCATGCACTCTTAAAAAATCATGTTGAGGCATCAATGATTGTCGGCTATATTAAAGCTAAGTTATCTTCTCCTATGGTTCAGCACTTTTATTGCCCAAATTATATTCCACATATGACATATCAATATCTGCACTCCTTATTAATTAATGTTACGTACGTTTAATTTAGATTTTGCTCAAATTGATTTTAAAAAGTTGACGTTGAAATAATTTATTTTTAAAAAAAATTAGTGTTAAAAACTAATTTGTATTTTGAGATAGAGAATTGTTATATATTTTTTTTGTCCAATTAAGAGTATCCTTCATCCCATTAGATTAAAAATTGTCTCACTCCTCATATTATTATTGTCTTTAAAGCAAAAGATTTTAACTAGCTTAAGATTTAGGATTTAGATTAATATAAATTATTTCAACTTAATTAATAATATTAAATATACAAGTGTATTAACTATTTAAAAAAATTATCATTCAATTTTATTATCAACATAATGTGATATAATTGATTAATAACTTTATTTCTTAAACATGTAATACAAAATTTAATTTTTAGTCTGTGCATATAAAAAAATATATATTAAAAAAAGTCAATTTCTTAAATGAATCTCCTTATCTCAACATATTAGTTTTTTAACAATTAGTCTATAGTTACCCGAATTTTAAAAAAAATAATCCATGATTATTTTTCTTAAAATATAAATTTAGTACATGAGGAAAAAAATATAAATAAAATATTGAATCAAATATATTTGCTAGTCTTTTTGCAACTCTAACAAAAAAAAAACAATAGTGAAAAAAAAAACATTCACATTTAAATTCTATAAATTTTCTCCCTGAATAGAATTGTAAATCACTTCAATCTAACAAAGAAAAATCAGAGTATTGCTTTTGATATGCATTTGTGGAGAAACGCGTGGTACTTAAAAAAACTTTGTAAATATCTTGATTAAATGAAATATTCGAGCAATAAAAACCTTAAAACTTGAACTATAATTTATTTATAATCCTTCCATATAAAAATATCTTCTACTGATTGAGTGTCTTAATGGATAAGAATAGAGTAATTTATATTTTTATTAGCATTTTCCTGAATCCTTGTTATATAATCTTTGTCTGTATACGAACTTTTTCTCACTCTATGACTTGTTTTCATGCAATGGCACATGCCAGAACGTTTTAGGTGTTCATATGACAATTTTGAAGTTGAAAAAGGTAAAGACAGGAAAAAAAAAAAGAACGAAAAGATGCACAGAAATAAAGAAAGAAAAGACAATAAAGTTCACCATTATGCGCTTCCAACGTGTTTCCCGTGAAATCATTTTCTGAAACGGATTAAAACTCACAAGATTTCTCCTCAATCACTTTTATTATACGTAATTTTAGTTTCTCTACACTACACTACGTAATGTGAATTGGTGCATTTCCACTAGCTATTCATTTATATTATGGTAATCATATTTAGATTATTTTATTGATATATTTTTAAATTATTTCTTTATTTCATTAAGTATCAAATAATATATAAGATATTAAAAATCATTTTTGTTTATATTATAAGATAAATACCAAATAACTTCAAATTTTACTATAATGTATGAATTAATGTATTTTTGTATTATCAATAAAAATAACATAATTCAACTATTTGTTATTCATTTATTTGTTTATTTTCTTTCTTTAATTCTCGTAAAAGAAATTAAAAAACTATATAACCTTAAATTTATAAGTGAAAAAAAATGAAGACACACTTCTAGTTAAGGTTATACTATTCGATTATGTTATTTGTTACTCATTTAATGTGTAATTTTATTTGATTTTTTCTTTGTTTTCTTTTCATTCTTTCAAGATAAGGGTTTTACAAACTCATATATAAGTAATAGTTTTTTTTTTTTTACGAGGCTTATGGTTAAAGCGTTTTATTTGTTTCTAGTCTAAATTTTATTACGTCGAATATTATACATCACCTATATAATATATTTGAAGTTACTTTTCACTATATTAAAGTTTTACAATTTCATAAAATTATAATTCATGATTTAAAAATTAGCTTGACTTTTCACCATTTGAATCTCAACATGAAAACCTAGTACTACATACTCCAACCAACTAATGTTACATGTGCGTATTTAAATTAACTTATTTTGGAGTGAGGAAAACTTTAATAAAATGTTTTTGAATTTTTAAAAAATAATCATTTATTGGAGATAGTTAGCCATTCCCTCATATAATGAAATAACTTTACGTAATGTGATAGTAGATAAGTAATAAGATGGTAAGTCCTCATTTTGTAGTTTTTATAAGGGCATTTTTATCAAATTCTTTCATCTTTTTCTTGTTTCCACAGTTGAAGTTCATTATGCAAAATCTCCCAAGTGTTAGAAGATGTTTTCTTCTGGATGGATTTGCAAAATCTCCCAAGTGTTAGAAGATGTTTTCTTTTACATTTCTAATTTCCATTCAGCATTTTAGTCTAAAATTACTAGTTTCTACTTAAAATTTAATCTACAATCTTTTTCCTTCTCATCACTTCTTCTTTATGGTCCAACAAGAGCAATTTCAATTTGGGCCGAGATTCACTGTTATTGACCCAAACAAAAGCCCACACTAGGTCATGCTTGGCCTTACGTGCTACAGAGACTTCATTTCTCACAGATGCTATTAGGTTGATCATGAAACTTGATTCCTTTCACATATCTGTGAGATATAAATACCATGAGCAAGTTTTTTTTTTTTTTCACAATATTTCTTACAGTTTAAGAGAGATAGAAAGGGGAAAAAAATTCAACCATGTGATGAAGAAAAATAAAGAAAATAAAGTGTTGTACAAATTTATGATGAGTATAGTATTATTCCGTTATAAGAATCTTTTACACTGTATTTGACTGGGATCAACAAGTAAACGACAAACAAGAAATTTGAGTCGACAAAAAATTGTACAAAAATAAATAATTTTTTAAATTGTTTGATATGAGAGAAATATGAAAGTAAATTGAAAAAAATAAAATTATCTATTTACTTATTTTGTGGAAAAGAAAGTAGAAATAAAAAAATTAAATAAATAGTTATAACCCTAAAAATTATGAGTTAATATTAATGTTATTCTGACATCATTTTATTATTTTTTGGTATATATTGAATCAAATAAGATAAAAATTACCATAAAAGTGTTAAAATATACTATTATGTGATGAAATATAAGACATATATAGTTATGTGTATATTCTATATTATTTTGTTGACTCGATACATAAGTTTATTCAGTTTTTTTATCTTAAATATATTTCTTATTTTTTATTTTTTTCAATTCATAATTTTAATTTTTTATCTCTTTATTTTAAAAAAATATATGATTTAATATTTAACTTTATCTATATTTATTTTTTTATTTTTTACATATTAATTAAATATTTTTTATAATGTCTTAAATAAATATGTTAGATTTAATATTCAATTAAATCAAAATAATGTGTGTGTATATATATATATAATTTAAAATTTAATTAAAATTTTAAAATTTTTAAAATAGGAGAATTAAAAATATATTTAAAACTTAATAAAAAAACTTTTTGAATGTGTACATCACTCACTCACCTTTTGGTATTGGCACCTGTATCCATGGCATTCATGACAATGAGTTGGACTATCTTTTGTTGTCAAATGCATGGCAAAAAACAAAGACTAGGTCAGTGAAAATGGTAAAAGGTGAATGCAAGGCATGCAGGAAAACACAAAAAAGTCACTCTCACTTTGTCTGCAACAATATTGTTGTGGAATCCACATGTCCCACAGTATGTATTTTTTTTACTGTAATCATAGTAAATTTGACAATTAGTTTGCATCTTCTTTCTTTTTCTCTTACAATTTATTTCTTCTTTAATTTCACAACATTTCACATCAATTAAACAAAGTGTTAGGGTGTCAAGAATAAAGGACCACGTTAAGCTGCCCAGAAGATTTATCCTCGCTTTAGAATATATGGAGCTGGGAGACAGTGACTTTTTTTTCATAAATAATACAAATATATATATATAAATTTACCTGGATAATACACTTACAATATTCTTTACCTAGATCATACACAATGCAATTGCAGGTGAGAAATAACCGATTTCTCTCTTTTACTTTTTTTTTCTTTCCTTTTTTTAATTTT
>JAMLFT010002507.1:0-25254 GCA_026544285.1 Pachyrhizus erosus | reverse complement strand
AATCTTTTTTCCCTCATATACATATAGAGAGGGAGGAGAGATATCAAATGACTTCTAGAGTTATTATAAAAGAGTTATTCTCTATTTTTATTTTTATTTTTTAATTTAATGGTTAAAATTAATTATTTATTATAATTATTGGATTTTAAAAAATAAAATGAAGATATATTAATTCTTAGAATTATTCCATGAGTCATTTGATATCTTTTTATATATGTTTGTTTATGTTCGATGTTGATAGGATTAATCCTTTTAAATGTGATGAAACTTTATTTCAACAAACTACTTGTCAGTTGTGCTAGCAACATATGACATGTCATTTTATACAATTTTTGTTTTAGTCCTTATTTAATACACTCTTAAAATTTAGCCGCTTTAAAAATACACTGTTGTATTTTAGCCTTTGGTTGCCTAACTCTTCCCCTTTTTGATTGCCATGGCAACTCCTGTGAATCTTCTCAATCTCGTATGGAGTGTTTTTGGGAGTCACATGCTTGTGTATGATAAGAAATAGGAAACAAGCCACGAAACCACATTGCTGGCAATCCAATAACATGGTTGCCCAATGATAGAGCTATTGTTGGTGTTAGCGGCAAATTTGATAGTCTAGGGAAGGGAAACACATGCATATAAAAATAGAAACAGAAAAAAAATCGAAGACTCATGCACAGGACCATTATTGTATTTTCACTAGTAACCTTAACCAAATAGCATTCAAGGCCTTAGAGCATAACAATTTGCCACACGCATGCACACACACACAATGCCTTGTAGCACGACACTCACCAACCAAACATAATAATAAACAAATAAAAGTGTCAAAGCAAAGAAGAAAAGAAGTGTGTGGGCCATAAGAGAATGAAGTGCATGTTTGATTAGTAAGTGCGACCGGTGGATGTTGCCGTGTTGGTGCTATGACTCAGTGGCGCATATTCTATTAATGTAGCTATGTTGTCGAGGTATTAGTTTTTGATGGTGTCTTGATTGTGGATGTGTCTTAAGAGGCGGTGCCTATTATTGGTTTGGCATGGGTGATTCTTTAATGAGCTGTAGTGTGATTTTGAGGATAATTGATGTGATTTGGATGCACCATGGTTTGGTGGCGTGGTTTTTTGGAGTAAGGGATACGTGGTTTGTTGGAGTAACGGATGCGTGGCTTTGGCTCTCAGTGCGGTTGATCGCTTATAATTTGTGAGTAGTAAGTTTCAATTATATAGTGTTGAGTTGACCCATGAAGATGTGCCTTGCGATGCTGGTATGCTGAAGTTGAATGGGGTTCATAAAGGGTTGAAGCTTTGGCATGTTGTTCACAAAGGATTAAAAGAGAGCGTAATGGTTATCTACCATTGAAGTCTTGTTTTATTGGTGTGTGCCTAAGAGAATGGAGAATTTGCACATGAGGTGAGACAATGCGCTGAATATCTTGTGAAACAAAAAAAAAAAGAGTATCAAAGGTTGAGAGATTTTGTCCTTGATAAGACGGTGTTGGTTCGTGGAAGTATTATTATGGGTATGTGGTGGTTTATTGCTAAACGTGGTGTAGGCATGCTTTGAGTTTCTAATGTTTCTGATAAGTGAGATTTGATTAGATCACGGTGGTATATTTGTGGTGATGACGGCTTTATGGTTATCTCCACTTTATTTGCATGTTGTATGAAAATGAGGGAAGGCTTTAGAGAAGCTAAAATAATAAGAAAATGTATTTAGAGAGGCTAAAATAAAAATGTGTAAAGTGGTTTATCATATGTAATTGACTTGACTACCAAATGGATTGCTACCGTGGAGTTTTGTTGTATTTAATAGACAAATCTTAATTATAACGATCAAAAATTAAAAATTATAAATAAATGGACGAAAAAATCAACAAAAAAAAATATAACGATAAAATTCAAAAAAGTATATTATAAGTATTAAAAAATATTTAAGCTTTTTATACATAACCAGAGTTTATGATGATATATCTCAAAATAATTTTGTTCTTTGTAAAATTGTCAATTTGTCTTTAAGTTTTTGGGCTAACTTAGTTCATTCCATATGATAATCTTCTTGACTCACTTAATGAAGGGACGTAGAAAACTCTAACCTACACAACTCCAAAAAAATGAGATTGGTGATAAAGCTTTGAGGATTTAGTCCACAACATAACCAAAATTTGGTAATAGTGTTTTTAGACTTGGTTTAGACCAGTCGAAATGAACCATTTGTATAGGAATAAGATATCTAACCAGTTTCGATGGTGATTCAATTAATTTGGCAAGTCATGTATTTTTAAGTTTTTTTTTACAATTGAACATCATACATAAAAAATTCAATTTATACCTTACACTTATGTTGTTTATAGATTTGCTTATTTTTTTTTACTAAACATAATCTCATCTTAAAATTTTAGATGATAAAGTTGTTGATGATTAGTTCTTTCAACAAGTGCATCGAATCAACTATGGTATAATATTTTTTTAAAAGTACGAATGTCGAACCCACAAGGAACAGTTTCAATTAAAATTTTCTATTACAACACTCACTAAATATATAAAATGAATAATGATTTTGTTCATAATAGATTGATGTTACCAAAATAACTTTGCATTTGAAATTATATAATCACAAGAGAACTTGGTTAGAAAATTCAGTTAAAGAGATTGGGATTGAACTTACTCTATGTCACTCTTTTGTATTTTGTATAGATAACAACATATAATACTCATAGCTACTGGATCTTGATACCATATATTAAATCATTCACACTGATTCCTTCAACATTAAGTTCAGATGTTATGAAACAATCGATATGTTGAAATCTATTCCTAGCATTACAAAATATCAAGTATTTTTGTTTAAATCCGATTCTTACAAATACTTCCCAGTTAAATCTAAGATCAAAATCAAAAGTCAATTGATTAGATAGAATCCAACAATAAGCATGAAACGAAATACTAAGAACGAGTAGAAATAGAGAACTATACATGATTATCACCAAAACTCATCTGAGTTCGAATAGATTACATTCAATCCCAAAAGAAGGAAGTTAGCTACTCATGGTAGCCTTCATCAATACAAGGTAGATTTACACAATAAGAGATGCTTAGAGCTTCCTCCTGTGTTGCCATCCCTTGTTTCCTTCCTCTCTCTACGTTTTAAACTCTGCTCAGCAATTGGGTTAATGAATTCTCATTTAAGCTAGTCAGTTTCGCTCAAACGAGAAGAGTGCTTAACCTTGAAGTAAAGTTGTCTCGCTCAAGGGAGTCATGCCTAGCTTAAGCGAGATTCTTGTTGAAAAATACCTATTCTTGGGATCATTCTCGCTTGAACGAACCTGGTCTTGCTTAGGGCGAACTGCCTTTCACTTGAGCGAGATATTTTCACTTAGGCAAGCTGACCACTACTACTTTTTCTGCCTTTGGACGATTATCGCCTAAGCGAGCTGGTTTCGCTTAGGCAAGTTCTGGCTTGAACTTTTCAACATTAAAGTCCCCCTTTTTGTCTTTCTTCTTGTGCTTCTATCAATGCATCTTCAATTCTTTCTTTTCTCCCTCCTTAGTTATCTAAAATTCATACAACATTAGGATTAAATGTCTCCATTTGTTTCATGACTCAAAAACATATATTTGAATTTAATAATTCTCAAATTAAGGGTGATTACTAATTTAAACAACAATTAAGAACAAAATGAACCAATTTTCTCATGTAAATGTACTAAATATTGACACTTATCAACTTTCCTCAACTTAGAATCTTACTTGTCCTCAAGTACAACAATTGAATCCCAAAAACCAAGGTTTGTCCCCACCACAGAATAGTGGTTATTTACAAATCAGACCTATGGTTCAATCATTAAGATAACTTCCATGCACAAAATAACAAATCAAAGTAGAAAACTATGGTGTCTCCAAATCCAATTAAAGTAGGATACAAATGCAATCAACTTCCCATCTAAACAATTGTAACAATGAACTGAGAATCTAGCTAAGAAATTTCTCTCATAATTTCTCACAAGTGAGTGTTTCTCTCAATTTTCACTGATTTTTGAATAAACCAAGGTTGCCTTTCATTTTCAATCAGATCACAAACACACAATAAACATAGATCTTAAGGTCTTCATAAGGGTTGTAATGAGTTTAGGTTCCTAAAACATTGGTTTTTCATTTAACAAATTGTACATTTAAGAAAAGGAGAACATATCTACAATCCACACAAAATTTCATTTGTGTTGTTTACTATCTATTCTTTCAAGTCCAAACTATATCATTTTCCTTTTCTTTTTTGTAATTCACCTCTTCTTCTTCTTTTTTTTTTTAGTAGAATTATATAATTTCCCAAAGAGTAAATCACCTGACCCTTTTCCCCATAATTACAATCAAACTAAAACCAAAACCAATCATTATGATTTCATATATTTAAATTGCACATATGCTCTCCTTTTCTAAGCATGCTACAAGGGTGGGAAGAATATATGTCAATTGAAGGTTAGGTTGCAATGAAACAATTTTAAGCTCAAATGAGTTATCATAAAAATTTGTCATATCGTGCATAAGTTGACTATTTAGCTCTGAGTTTTAAAAGTTTTAATTTATACAAATATGTCTTAGTCATTTCCATGTTTAATTTTGTGATGTAAAATAAATTAAAAAAATCAGACAACATCAACTGACAATTCATAAGTAGAATTCTCAAACTGTTTAAGGGTTCATACACTCACTTGGTTGTTTGGTTTAATTCTTCAGTTTTTCTTAGTCATTGTTCCCAACCATTTATCTTGTTCAATTTTCATGCACTCATATCCTAAATCAATTTTGAATCATGGATTCAACCACAATTTTTCTTTTTCAATCCTTGCTCAGTTCACTCAATTGTTCTAACTTATAACACTTGCTAAGGTCTGATTTCTTTTCAACCACCAATCAAGAAAAATTTTCAATGATTCCCAACCAATTTAAGCTATCTCAAAAAAAAAAAAAACATTATATCAGCTAATGACTTGCATGAGCCACTAGCTATATATGCACATGAATTAAAAAAAATATATGGGCAGCTACCTCAGCAATAATATATATAAATGCTACTTACTAAGAAACAAAAATAGTCATTGACAATAACAAAAGTGCAACCACTAAATTAGACTACTAAACTGAAATACTAAACTAATTAAGCATCTAAACCTAAACTAATTAATTTAAATTTTTTTCATGCATAACAAAATAATGAAACTAGTTTTTCTTCAATGTGAGCATAGAGGGTGAATAGGGTGTCAATCCCCTCTCAAGATTCTATCCAGTTGTGTCAAACTCCTTATTTTGGAATTGGACTGGGTCTTCTACTACTGCAGTTCCAAATGATTCTGCTATCATAATTGTTCCACTCGCATAATAGTCAGGAATATCTTCAGCTCCAGCTGCTCCTTCCCCCTTGGAAAAATGTGCTTGTCCATAGGCCATGACAAATAAGAGCTAAATTGATCAGGGTTCATCTACAGATTCTGTTGTCCTTTAGGCATGCTTCTATAAAGTCCTTGGTGGATGTGTATAATGCCCTTATGATTAGAGCTCTGCTACAATTGCATATGCTCCATTATGGCTCTGATATAGGACATTTGTTCCATGAGCATTGATTCCATTGAGGGAGCTGTTGAAGATCTAGGTTGTTCAGAAGGTTAATTTTCAATTATAGGAGGTGGAGAAGGCTGTTGTTGAGGTTTGGTAGCTTGTTGGTCTTCTTCACTATTTATACAATTTTGCTTTATGAATCTTTTATCAATGGAAGGTTTTTTTGTTGTAGGATTGACCTTTACCCCTTGAGCCTCGCATAGAGTTGTGATAAGTGAGGGAATCCTAGAGATCCCTTAGCCTTCTCATTGTTCTTATTCACTTCTAACCTGACAAATTTGTAAATCTCATCAGAGATAATTTTTTGCTACATCAACGGAGTACTCCTCTTTCAAAATGCAAAAAAGCATAAAGCATCTGGACATGTTCAGGTCGGAGACATGACCAATCGGTTTTATGTTGGCTAAAAAAAAAGTCATCCAAACCTGGGTAAGAGTCTCATGTCTTTGCCTTGAATCCTCAGTGGATCCCAATTGATAGGACTGATTGGGGATATAGAGTTCTCTTTTAACCTCTCTGTCATTGAACTCGTGAATTTCAAATCTCAATCTCTGATAAGTGCATTAATGACCTTTTGGAAGATGTAATGGATTGCCCAAAAAATTCATTGATTGAGTTTCTATCATAAGGAATCCATTTACCTCGTACTTTTGATCGCTTTTCATTTGGACCTTCAGCCTAGACATTTGCATAAAATTCCAGAATAATTTCTGGATCATATTTGGACAATAGATCTGCCAATTTCATCCAGTTCCTCCTTTGCAACCTATTCAAGAAAAGGTCATATTCTTTTAGCATGAAATGCACTTTTCTTTATGAGATAAATGACCAATTCTTGATTTCATTATATTGTTCTTGTCTTTTTCTATTCCGCACAAGATTTCTTGGTGAAGGATCAGGGGATGGTGAAGTAACTTTGGCTCTTTTTCCTTTATTAAAACGGGTAGGATTAAGCCTAACAGTAAATTTGGTGCGACCCATATTTGACTGCAAACATAAACATCATAAAACAGTCATAATTTGCAATAGGAGTTATCAAGATGAAAATAATTTATTTGAATGTTCATTATAACATTATAGTTCAATTGTGATCATGTGTATCTCATTGTTCTAATAAATTTAGTGAATGTATGAGTATTTTCCATGCTTGACATTTTAACAAACACTTGGTGGGCTACATGAAAAACTACAATCAATGAATGAAGATTGTTTTGGGTCAAGCCCTACTTGCATCAAACACAATGCCTAGCAATACTCAATTAGGACAACACACTAGTTTAACTCACACTTCATTCAACTCATTCACAAAAGTTCAACTTCAAATTCTCAAACAAACCACATAAAACCCTAAAATTTCCAAAACAATGAAAGATGGATTGTAAGGATGCCACCAAGAATCACTTACATTGACAATGGTAAGAAGAAATGAGCTTGAGATGTGAAGAGTCAAAATAAGCAAGAAGATGAGTGAGTGAGAGATATGCAGCAAGCCAAGGTTTGAAGAAAGAGGTAAAAAATTTTGGTTTTGTCATTTCAACTCCCTTTTTAAAACGTGAACTTATACTCTCGCTCAAGCGAGCTTGTCTCGCTTAAGCGAGGTTGAGATGACTACGTTTTAAATGCATTCTCGCCCAAGCAAGAACTACCTCAATCTATTATGAACAAAATCATTATTCATTTTATATACTTAGTGAGTATTGTAATAGAAAATTTTAATTGAAATTGTTCCTTATGGGTTCGACATTCGTACTATAAAAAAAGCACTATACTATAGATGATTTGATGCACTTGCTGAAAGAAATAATCAACAAGTTTTTCTTGTCGTTGTCGGGGAACAAATTTTCTTTAAAATTTTTGAAGTATAACTCATTAAGTACTGTGAATTTTTTGTTTTCTTTTTGGTTAGTTAGCGACTCAAATTATTTTTTTATCCTGTGTTAATCCTTGCTTGAGTTGTCTTTGATTTATGTTATTAGGAGGACAGGTTTCTAAAGATCAATTGGAAGTTTACTTCGAAATTGAGAGAACAACTCGTAAGAATCGCAACGAGAAGAGGAAAGAAAAGAAAAAGCAAGAGCAAGCAAAAGGAGAATCTTCCAACACTCACATCACACAAATTTGAGAAAATTAAGAAGAGAAAAACATGGGTGATGAAAGACAAAATCCACCTAGGAAAACACTTGGAGACTATGCTATGCACCAAGGACCAAGACATTTTTCCAACATAGCAATACTTTATACCATCAAATCATTGGAGATGAAGCCAGCTTTTCTTAGCCTAATCAATTCACAGATATGGATTATGAAGATCCATACACTCATTTGTCCATATTCTATGAATTAATAGGGACTATGTATAGTTCTTTGTTTCTACTTGTTCTTGGTATTTTTGTTTCGTGCTTATTGTTGAATTCTATTTGATCAATATACTCTTGATTTTGATTCATAGATTTAACCAGGAAGTATTTGTAAGAATCGAATCTAAACGGAAATACTTGATATTTTGTAATGCTAGGAATAAATTTCAACATATTAATTGTTTTATAACATCTGAACTTAATGTTAGTTAATTTGCTACATAGCTGAAGAATTAGTGTTTAAGAAATTTTCTTAAGAATTTCATGCTTGAGATATCAGTGTGAATCATTTAATATGTGATATTAAGATCCAGTAGCTATGAGTATTATATGTCGTTATCAACACAAAATACAAAAGAGTGAGATAGAGTAAGTTCAATCCCAATCTCTTTAACTGAATTTTCTAACCAAGTTCTCTTGTCATTATATAATATCAAATGCAAAGTTATTTTGGTAACATCAATCTATTATGAACAAAATCATTATTTATTTTATATACTTAGTGAGTGTTGCAATGGAAAATTTTAATTGAAACTGTTCCTTGTGGGTTCGACATTCGTACTCTAAAAAAAGTATCATACTACAGTTGATTTGGTGCACTTGCCAAAATAAATAAGCACGAAATGAAAATACCAAAAACAAGTAGAAACAAAGAACTATACAAAACTATCACCAAAATACATCTGAGTTTGAATATATTACAATCAATCCCAAAAGAAGGAAGTTAGCTATTCATGGTAGCCTTTATCAATATAAGGTAGATTTACACAAGAAGAGATGCTCAAAGCTTCCTCTTGTGTTGTTGCCCCTTGCTTCCTTCCTCACTCTACGTTTTAAACTTTGCTCAACAATTGGGTTAATGAATTCTCGTTTAAGCTAGCCAGTTTTGCTTAAGCGAGAAGAGTACTTAATCTTGAAGTAAAGTTGTCTTGCTCAAGCAAGTCATGCCTAGGTTAAGCGAGATTCCTGCTGAAAAATATCCACTCTCATGATCATTCTCGCTTGAGCGAACCTGGTCTCGCTTGGGGCAAACTATAACTTTTGATGCCTCTGGACAATTCTTGCCTAAGCGAGCTGGTTTCGCTTGGGCAAGCTCTGGCTTAAAATTTTCAACATCAAAGTCCCCCTTTTGTCTATTTTCTTGTGCTTCTATCGATGCATCTTCAATTTTTTCTTTTCTCTCTCCTTAGTTATCTGAAATTCATACAACATCAGGATTAAATGTCTCAATTTATTTCATGGCTCAAAAACATATATTTGGATTTAATAATTCTCAAATTAGGGGATGATTACTAATTTAAATAATACTTAAGAATAAAATAAACCAATTTTCTCATGTAAATGTGCTGAGTATTGGCACTTATCAGTTGTCAGTTTTAAATTTTTTTTTTACTAATTTATGTGTCTATATATATATATATATATATATATATATATAATAGTGTACAATAATGATAGTTTTAATAAATAGGTGATAATAATATATTTTAAATTCTAACTTAAGATTGAGTGTACTAAATTGTGAAAAATATGACGTGTTCAAAATTTTAAACAATTTTATAATTATGCTTCTAAATATATTGAATTTTGATAAAATTTAAATCTTAAGTGTACAAATTTATAAGCTATATTTTTTTTAATATAAACCGAGTCAAGCAAATCAAATAATAACTTAGTGGATCAATTTGTGATCTAGTGATCCAATATCCTGATTGAGTTAATGATCAATAAGAGTATGATAATATTGCTTTGTAGGCACTCGATCATCAACGTAAGAAAAGTTACTTTAACACTTGCATTGTTTATTTATGTGACCATTATACTTTTTTGGCCTGTTTATGATATTTTAAAATTATTTTTAGAAAATATTTGTACTAAATTATAAATAAATTACTAATATAATATATTACATTATATGAAAGAAGATTTTATTCTTGTAAGTCATGTAAATAATTATTTTCATTATTTAATAATAATAACAATTTTATCTTTTAATTTTTAAGTTCGAATTTTATTTAAATTTAAAAATTCTATGCAAGATATAAAAGTATTAATAAAGTTTTTTATTATTATTTTATGTGAACCTTGGATATCCTTTGACCAAAAATTAATAACTAATTTCTTGAAATATTAATATTCATTTAAGTAGTGGACTTTTTTTAATAAATATTTTTTTCATATACATGTACCTACAAATATTAATATCATACATTTATAATATCACATTATGCTCACAAACACCTATATATATTTATTGTATTTTTGTAATATTAGTTATTTAAATTTATTAATTATAATACTATTTAGGTTGATATTTAATCCATGAAAATTTACTTTTTATTAATTTTATATTTTAAAAAATTATTTCAAATAAATCCTTTGAAGATTGACAAAAATTTAGAATAAATTATAATGACATTCTCTATATTTTACACAAATTATACTTAATATCATTTTTTTTTATTTTTTCTGAATTAACTTCTTTAATATTTAAAAATATTATACTTACAATTTCTTATATATTACACAAATCTCTTTTAATATTTAAAAAATATTATACTAATTTTTTTTATATATTATATGACCACTTTCTACTGTATATTCTTATAACAGTTAAAATAGAAGTATTAATGTAATTTGAAAATTTTTAAAAAGTATTATTGAAATTTAATCTTAAAAAAAGATAATCTAGAAATTAGAATGTTAGATGTTTAAGTAAGTCAACAAATCTATGAAAGGTGAAACTGCCATATACTGTTACTAACTTTGATTATTATCTGCCCCTTCATTCATTTTCCTTTTTCTCAAAGAGAAATGAGATCCTTAGTCGTAACAAGGCTGCTGCTACTGTTTGAAAATCTTAGCTGTTTCTTCTATTCTTCGTTGCCATTAATTCTTCGTGAAGTGACAGAAAGCGCTCACAAGTACTGTACAAGTTTGCAATTCTATTTTTTTTTTTTTTTCCATTTTAGTTTCAAGATGCGAATTGTGACTTTTTGATATGTATGACGCTGTCTTAATCAAAATTTTAAATTTTAGTTACACCGCATTATGATTGGAATTGTTCTGTGATTGTTTTATCTTGTAATGTGACACTGTGATGGGCTAATTAGTTCACAACTATGGCATGATGCAAACCCATCACACCAAGGGAATTCAAGTTTTTTTTCTTTAAAAAAAAAAAAACACACACACACAGAGTAAGTGTCTTTTGTTGAAAATAATCTTATTCGAATTAGTTGAGACTATTATGAAAGATGATGTTAAAAAACATTTTAATTTTAAAATTGTTAAACATAAATCAATTAATCTTTTTAGTAATTTTAATAACTAAAATAATGATCATTTAACAATGTTGAAAGTCAAAATCACTGTTATTTATTTTTTTAATAATTAAAATAATACTTTGTGTTTTCAAATATTAAATTGATTAATTTTATAATTAAATGACTATTTTGATGTGTTACTCTTATATAACAACAATATCTTTATAGTTGAGACTCCTAAGCCTTACATCTAAGTTATCCGTCTATTTATTTGCACACTACACATAATGTGTTCAGAATACTAACAACTTATTTAAAACTGTTTTATCACATAAGCATTTTTGTAAATATTTAGAAGAATTTATGAACATATTTTTTTTTATTTCTATAAATTATTTTTAGACTATTTCAATAAGATCTCTGTGTTAGTTTTGAAAATAACCTACAATTTTATAAAAATAATTTAACTTTGTTTTCTATTTGATGTAAATAACTTATATAAAAATATTTATATAATAAACACTTAATTAAGTTGTTTATCCAAACACACTTAATATGCACCTGGTAAAATCTTTTTTTTTTTTTTAATTTAAAGGTTAGTTTAAAGATAAATCTCAAGACAAGAGTTTCAGAAACAAAGTAGAATTTATTTTACAAATTTCATTTCTTAGAAACAAATAACAAAAGAGACAGGAAAAAAAAAAGTAATCTGTTTTCAAAAGCTCTTTTGACCTATTTTTATATATAAAAACAACTATTTTATTTGTTTATTTTTTACACAATAATTAAGCTGTTTAATTTTTCATGAACTTAAAAAATATTCTTTGATCAAACTTCTTTAAAAAGAAATCCAAAAACTGCTTGATTAGACACTACCTAAACCAATTTGAACTTCGGAGTAAAATATCACAAGCTAGAAGTGGGGACGTGCTTTGCACCCGCAAGAGAACTCAAAATTTATTATGCCCCTAATTTGCATAAATTATTACATCATACTATGATATTGATTTTTTGAATCATTCATTTTGTTAAAAATAAATCTAAAGTAACTAACATAATTTTATTTTTTTGTAAATTAGGAGGGTTAGGACATCACAATAAACGAAACAATATTAGGTAGACCGAACTCCTTCGACTACCAATCATTTGGAACATTTCATAAAAGTATTATTAAAAAAAAAAATATAAGGAGAAATTCCGTCACGTCACATCCTGGTAATTGTTAGCGGCAAGATTAGCTACTAACTTGTCATTATTATAATATTATATTTTTTTGTTTTCCATTTGGTCGTATCGTATAATAATAACATGTAATGCTCTCTCAAGCTAAGCAAAAGAGTTATACCTATGTTTTCTTTCACAACAATTTTATTTTATATCAATGCAACAAGGTATCCAACTTTGTCACCATTTTCTCATTTACTATAACAAAATTGGCTACAGAGTAGACTTAGAGAACCAGCCACGAAATCAAAGGGAGATAGGGGCAATAGTTATGACTTGTAAAGTGGAATGTGGAAATAAAAAACTAATATAAAATTTCGACGAGGTTCACTATGTAGGAGCATTTAGAAAAAGGTAAGAATATTTTCTTATAGAAAGAATGAACATGATATTTTTTAAAGATTTAATTACTTATTTTACCTATTTGAACTTTATTTTCTTAACCCTATAAGAGAAAAATTGTAAATTTTAATTCTTAGACAAATAAATTAAATGCATTTTTATTTCTACCGTTAGTCCCTTTGCACGATATCATTAAAACCGCTAACAAAATTTTGTGCCAATGTTAAACCGTTATGACGATTATTAAATTGGTAGATATATATTTCATAATAGAAAAATTTATGATGGTTGCACAGATATTTTGTAGCAGTATTATAGTTGAAAAAATTAAGGAATACAAGATAATTAACGGTAGAGATCAAAGCACATGAATTTTGCTCGTCTAATAGTTAAAGCTTACACTTTTTCATATATTGAATTAAAGCAATAAAGTTTGAATAATATAAATGCTGAATAAGTAATTTTTAAAATTTTAATATTTGATTTGTAATAAAAATATAATAAGTAATAATTAATTAAAGTGTAATACATGTTTGTTTATATAAAATAGGATTGACAATGCAATAGAAGTGACAAATAAATAAAAAAAAGTGGTTTTTACTCTAAAGAAACAAAACGACATTCTAAGAATATCATAATTCTAAATATACTTTTTTTAAATTCAATAATAAATAATAAAGTAAAAGCTTTACAAGATTTAAATATAAATAATTTTAAATTATTTTTATCTTATTTAATGATGTCATATATGCAAATGACAAACTATCTAAATGTAATATATTATAAATATAACGTATTTTAAAAGAAAGTAGAAAAATTATTGTATTATCGTTGTCTATGAATATAAAAAAATATTTAAAAAATATTTTTATTTTTTTTATAATTTTTAAAATTGAATGGTACATTTTTTCATCAAAATATTCTTAATTATTTTATAATTAATATTAAAAATTAATAAAATAAATTTATTTTTCTCCTATAAGGATTAAAAAAATAATTAACACATTATTTAATTAAATACAAAATAATTTAATGAAAGAATAAGATAACGAGTAACAATTATTTTAAGATAATTTTAAAAATAATATAAATTATTAACAAAACTAATATTGATAATTAAATTAATTAATTTTTTTAAAGATATGAATTTAGTTACTTCTTTTGTTTTATAATAATTGTTGTATAATTTTTTTAAAATAATTTTAATTTTAATCTTTTAGTATACTATTAATTATTTTTTTTATGTATATTCTTTATACTGTGAACGATGAATAACAAAATTTATAAATAAATTAATGATGAAAATATTTTATTTATTTATTAATTTTTTATATATAAAAAAAATTAAAAATAACAATTGTTATGAGATATAAAAAAGTAAAATAATCTTATATTTAAGAAAAAAAGTTAGGAAATGCTTCGGCTGAGGCCTTGGGCTTATCATTATACAATAGGCTGAGATTTGAGAATTTCAGAACTATAGTTTCCATTTTCATCATTGGCACGCACGCGGACGCTGGACCCAGCTTCTCTAATCCAATCACCTTTTTTTTTTTTTTTTTGGCATACTTGGGTTTTCAATAATAAGAAATACCAATCTCACCCAAAATATATTGCTAATAAATATCAAGAGAAATACTTGATCAATCATAAATGACCTCTATATTATTCAATCAATATATTTTGTGTTTGAAATTCACATTTATTCCACACACATTAACAAAAATATTATTTGTTGAGTAAAAGGAATGATTGAATATTTTGCGAAAATCCTATTTAAAATATGAAATCTTCAGTTTAAGAAAGAACGTATACCAAACAATCACTAATGATCTAAAGTTGTGTCGTCAATTCAATATGCCAAAAACAAAAATGATTGGATTGGATTTATTGTATGATAGAGAATAATTAAATTTGCAAACTCAAACACCTTTCCATGTAAATGGCTTGATTGATTTGGCAGTCTGACAAAGATATAGTCTTTGATCTTTCTTCTTTTTGGATTGAAGACCTGTCAGTACAAACTATTGCATATGGATATGCTTCATATGGAAGTTACCTCACCTCTACAAAAAGAATAAAACAAAATCTACTCCAAGGAAGGATGAAGCTGGCAAATCACAAAAGGGGAAAAAACTTTGATTTGTGATAGAATCAGAGAGATCAATAATAATGGTTATATTTGACCTGGAATTAATGGATTCCTTGATGCTTCAATTTATTTTTATCTTTTTTTTTTTAAGTACGTATACAGATTATCTAAATAAAAAATTGATGCCATAAATAGTGCATGTAGATTAATAGATTAATAATCTTGGGTGGTAAAGTGGGTAATTAGTGGATCGCGTGTAATTTTTTTTTTTCAATTTTTCATATATCTTTCACAAAAAATAACGTTAAAAGGTTAAACATATATAATCATCTTAATATTTCCCCTAAAGCCAATAAATGTATACTTTACATAATAAAGGCATTGACGTTGTAAATTATTCTAAAGTATATATTTACAATATAATTTAATTATTTAATAATTTACAGAATTATTTTTAAAAAATCAATTCATTGAAAAAGGTGCATTTAACGAAAATTCATAAATTTATTATTTTAATGGAAAATTCATAATTTATAAATACGCCTTATTACCGGAACATGTCGTAATTAGGAACAGGAACCAACTAACTAATCTACAGTTCTATTATGCAATTTACTGTATTACCTAAGCTTATCGGGGCAAAACTTTAAAACGGAATTCAAAATCAATAATATTAGGGGAAAATGTAAACGAATTGAGTGAACGAGATATCAAATATGTACAATAGTCTCCGGTTTATGTTTAAAGAGAAATATTAATAGCACTATTTTTTTAATATTTTTTTAATATTTTTTTTTATGATTAATTAAAATTTATTTAAAATTATAAATTTAAGTGAATCTTATATTTTATTTAATAATTATTATTTTAATTTAAATATAACATCTATTAAAATTTATAATTTTTAATAAATTTTAATCTATGACAAGACAATATTAAAATAAAAGTATGAGAAAGAATGTTCTTAATGTTTCACGTCTATTTATATTTGGTGATAAATGAAAATATAATATTTTTTTTAGATTACTTATCACTAAAATTTATTATTTTGGTCTTAAATATAAATAAATAAATTCTATATATTTTAATTTTAAATATAAATGAATTTTAATTAATTTTATTATATTTTAAGAGATTATCTTTAAAATATTTTTATTATATTTTCAATGATTCTTTTTTATTTTTTATATCAAATTTTAATTAATGATAGTTTTAAAAAAAAAATCACTCCTTTCGTTACATTATAATTATTATCGTAGATTTTTTATATAAATAAAAAATTATTTAATAAATAAATAATAATAATAATTTTATCAAATTAACCTTAATTTTAATTGATTTTATTAAATACGATACTAAATAATAGTAATATTAAAATAAATATAACAAATATATAAATAAAAAAAATCAATGCTAGATTGAAAAAAGCTAAAATATAATCAATTTAAAATAATAATTATAATGAGATAGAAAAAATATTTTTTAAACGAGATTAATAAAATTAAATGCAATGTGAATTCTTTTTCTTATAATAAAATCCAAAGGAAGTATCTTTTAAGATATATTTTGATTGTAATCATTTTCACTCACCTAAATTTTGGTCTATAGATTTTTTATTTTTTTTTAAATATAGGTCTTAGAGTTCTATGTCATTATCGCCTATTGGCCTTGATTGATCCCTAAACGGCTAATCAAGTAAGAATTTTCAACCCTCCCTCATTCCTAAAACAAAAATATATATTTTTTCTTTAATAAGTTATACAATCAAATAAAATCATTACTTTCCTTGATTATTTCAAGTACTATACTTATTTAATTTATTCACTGAACATTCTTTCTATGTATAGATTAAAATAATTATCTTGAACGATAGTATTTTTAAAAAATAAAATATTTTTTTAACGAAAGTATTTTTTAGAAAATTTTCTTAATCTCTTTATATATTTTATATTTTAACTTAATTTTTTATTATCGTTAAATATGTTTTAATAATTTTACATTTATGTTTTTTATATTTCACACATTTTTTTACGAAATATTTAGAATTTTTATTTAACACCTAATTAAATTTTTTTAACAGTCAACTCATTTAAAATAAAGAGATAACAATTATATTGACAATCCTATATTTAAGTTGGAGAACCAATCCTAGACTTTGATCAAAAGGCTTAAGTGTTAACTCACCTGTGTTAACAACAAAATATTTATTAGTATATTAATAGATGAAATTGTAGAATCAAATTCATGTTAAAAATAAAAATTATTTACTTTAAATTAATATAAATTATAAATATACATAAATAAATAAAAACTGATATTTAACAGTGAGCATTAAAAACCAATCAATTAGAGGTTATAATAAATATACAAAGACCAAATAAATAGTATTGAAACAAAAACTAAAACTAATACTCGTAGAAATTACAGAGACAAAGGTATATTTTAAACCTATGTTTTAATTACATCCAAGTCTTTTGTAAAAAGAATGGGATAAAGCAGTCTTGGAAGTTGTATGGGGTTAATGAATAACGGAATAATAAAAAGCAAACACTAAGGGGAATAACTTTGAATTCAATTTAAATGTGTTGTGAATGTAAAATGTAAAATGAACTTATAATTTAATTTCATTACCTATAGTATGTAAGTTAAGTTTATTATTTTTTAGGATAACTATTTTGAAAGTAATCTCAAATAATTTTTAATTAAATTATAATATAATTCTTTTGCCTTATAAGAAAAAGCAAATCGGAGGCTGAATTAAGCCCATACCAGGCAGCTATGCCCAATGAAAACAATATTTGAACTCATAGTGAGCCCTGAGCTTTTGAAGTTAGACACATCTTAACTAAGCAGAGAGGCCCAATAAATTTCACTGAGATCAATCAAGCAGGCCTAATGTGCAGCCCACTCTCATTATTATTGTTTAATAGTTAAAGATTTCATTGTTATTGGCCGAAAGCAAAAAAACATTATACAATTTTTAGTTTCTTTTTGTTAATTCACGATTTTGAGTTTAATTCTTAGTAATTAGGGACAGGCATGATCCAATCTGCCCGACTTGAAATTGATTTAGACGGATTCGGGTTTTTAAAATAAATTGAATGCTTTTTTTTAGGACAAATTTGGGTTACATGTATTTTGAATCATTTCAATTTGATCTAGAATCTAATAGTTTTTAAAAAGTACAAGTTTTTTTATGCATGACAAAAAATGAGTGTCTTAAATATAGTATTTAGGCCTGAGATTCAATTTAGGGATCACTAAATATTTAATGAAGAAAAGCTAACAATAATTGCTTTGTTTCTGTCATATGTGTTTGTTGAAAAGAACACATAAGAAGAATCCGATTTAGACAAATAGAGACTAAATTGACTTGAACATTGAGCTGGCAAAGTTGGTACTAAATACTACAAGAATCAGGAAGGTGGATTTGGTGATGGAGCCATATGAGGAGAGGGTAAAATGACTTTGCCAATTGGCACCGACACATCACGTGAAACAGCTGATTCAATAACCAACACAATGTACAAGGGACCATAGTATCCTTAGGTGGAACCATCCTCTCTTTTCTATGAAAATGGAGAGAGTTCCAAAGAGGAAAAACTGCACCAATGCCAATGCCAATGCCAATGCCATGTCCTACCACTTCCACTATTACTAATTTACTACAACTAGTATACAGGTTACTAACCTTACAAATAAAGGGACCTCTGGGGTAGGTGTCATGCTGGCTGATACTAACTTGGGGGACTTATCTAGGAAGGACACTAACAGGGCAATGGGTGATATTTTATATGTAATAGCTATTTAACAACTACACCTATAAGTGATTTATACTTTGAATCTTTTAAGTATATGATATGAGTTTAATTCTTAGCTAGACTCTAGAGCAGCACCTATAGATAAAAAAAATTGCTCATTAGCTGATATTTTATTTCTTTAAGAGATTAGTCTCATAACTTTTTCACTGTGAAAATACCTAATCAATTCCGAATCTTGAAAACAAAATACTTAGGATCTACTGTACTCGATCTATTTTTTTATCGCATGCAAATCAAATGCTCAACAACTGGATAGCATGTTAGGTTGATTTGAGATATGAAAATTTTATGGGTTTACCATCTATAATACGGAAGCAGGTTAAATTGGCTGGGCCAATTGAGACATTTGGCGGTTCATAACAAAATTAAAACATTTTTTTATTTTTACTTATATAGTATTCAATATATAATATTTGTATTTTAAAATGTCCTTTTACTGATTTTTATAATTAATTTTTTAATATGTGACTATTAGTAAGTTAATCTATTTAATATGTATTGATGTATTGCTAATTTTAGACAGTAATTAAACTGATCTAGAATTTAAAGAATTGTTCCATGAGGAAAAAAACTTGTGTATATATTGTAAATTGAAAAGGGAGGTTTTTTTTTGGGGGATAATTGGTAAGAGAATAAAAAAAAAGTGGAAAGTGAGATGAAATAGACATTTACTATGAATTTTAACTATGTGAATAATTTATGCACTCTCTGTGTAAAGAAATTTCACACGGTCAATATATATTCTATCTTCCCTTAATTTATTAATTATATATATAATTTTGAATATTTTGTTACAGTAACAAAAATATCAAGAGGTTCATAAATTAAAGAGTAAGAAGAGTGGCCTTTGGCATTAGGACAATGATATTTATACACCAAGAGATTTATACTTTGTTTTCTATATTCTTTATCTTGAGAAAGAAAATATATAATAGTAAATTCTAACTTTTTTATACCCTAATTTTTATATTCATGTTGCATTTAATTCTATTTTCTCTTCTCTTTCCGCAATCACATATCGTATTTATTATTTTCTTTCTATTTGTTTTTCATCACTCTCGATGAACATATAGACATCTTAAAGGTATGAACCAATCTTTATCCTAAAATAATTAAAGAAAAAACAGTGCCCAGTGTAACATTATCATCACTTTCAGCTTTATCCATTAGCCAGCTATGATTAACTGGATCAAACAGTATTAATTATAAATAAAACGGTGGTTAAAGTGTATCGCTTGCGAATTTTTGTAGCTAAATGGTTTAAAATTCTTTAAGCCTTTGCTGCCACAATCTGACATTCAAATAGGACGAGTAACATTTAAATAGCTCCACCTATATTATTCCCTTAAAGACTATTCAAAGAAAAAGAGAGAGAAATGAAGAGGGAGGGACCAGGTAGAAGCCACGTAAACGAAGGTTAAGTGCTGTTTCATGGAAGAAAGAACAACTCATAGAATGCAATGAATATGGCAAATTGCCAATATCAATAAGCAATGCTACGTCCATGTCCATCATACATATAGGGGACAAATAACCATTAAAATCTAAGGATTAATAAAAGCCAAAGTGTACGCAACTTCGCACAATATATCAAAATCAAAACCACTAGCTTAGCCAGCTGTCTCTTGGCTTGCAATTTTGATGCCAAGCAATTTAACTTGATCAGGGTAGTAATAACTAATGAATTCTCATTTTAACTTCTTCCTACTATTTCACCTTCCTTTAACTTTTCTTACTATAAATAACCCTACTCAGTGGCTCACTCTCCCATAACACATTCTAAATCAGCACAATTCAGAGTCTCGCTCCTTCCTTCCTCTGCCCCAGTGTGTGCCACTCTAATTAATTACCATACTCCCTTCATCACAATCCCCATCTAGACATATTCCTCTTCCCTCTATTCTCTACTCTACACTGTGAAACCAAGATGAAGGTTGCATTTGCAGCTCTGCTACTTGTGTGCCTTGTCCTCAGCTCCTCCATGTTCGAAGTGTCAATGGCCCGTTCTGGTATATCTTAATCCAAATTAGTACTTAATAACCATTATTTTTAGTCTTGTTTCAATTATGATAGTATTTCTTGGTGCGTGTGTGTATATATATACATTGACGAGTTTAATTCTTATGCATTATGAAAATATTTCCAATATAAGTTCTTGTGAGGTTCTTAAATTTTAGAACTGATTCTTAATCAGATTCTTCGTCGGAGGAGGTGGACATGATTTCCTTTTGTGAGAACGAGTTTTTATAAAAGCAATCGATTTTTATGATTAAAAAATATTTTGTAATTAAGATAATACGTGAGATCGTTTTAAGTTCTTAAATAATTACATTATTGGATTAAAGAATTGTCAAAATCCTTAAATCTGATATCCCATAATAAGATCCATGTTAAGAACATTCACTTTAATTTGATCATTAAATGCACCAATGAACTGTTTGGTTGATGGAAGAAAAACATGAGTCGAATCAATAGAAAATACAAATAACGATATTTTATTTTTTTGTTTGGTTGATGAGAAATTGAAAGGAAATGAGATAGAGAAAGTGACATGTAAAAACAAAAATCTGTATTGTCATTTAATTTTTTATTTAATTTAAATTTCAAATTTTGTTATCATTCTTTACTTTCTTTTCACTAATTGTAAAAATTTTTATATTATAAATTAATTAGAAATAATATTTAGAATGACAATTTTTACAATGTCAATATATTTAAATTAAATTATATTTTGATGTAGTTAAGAAAAAAAATGAAATTAGATATTGACTTAACATTAATATGTACTATGGGGTTGGAAACAGCTTTCTGTTCCTCCAAGTGCACAAAGAGATGCTCTAGAGCTGGGATGAAGGACAGGTGCATGAGGTTCTGCGGAATTTGCTGCAGCAAGTGTAAGTGTGTGCCATCTGGGACTTATGGGAACAAACACGAGTGCCCTTGCTACAGAGACATGAAGAACTCCAAAGGCAAGCCCAAATGCCCTTGATTTTTGGTCATGCATCAACTTCAAACCTTTGATTCCTTCACTGCTGTGCATGTATCTCCACCTTAGAGATATTCCACCATGGTCCCTTGCTAGCTGATTAAGTTTTCTACCTTTATTATTGTCTTTATGTATTATATAAAGAGAGAGAGAAATTTGGTCATCGTAGTTGGATCCGGTAATCGTGATATATGAGAGTGGGAATAAATCGGGGTTTTCTTTGTCCTTCTGTGAATTTGGTCTGTCTTAATTAGGCTCTATGGATATTTAATAATAAGTGTATTCTCCTCATCCTATTTGTTTGTAAATTGTGAAAATTCATCTTTTAATTTGTGAGGAATAGTTATTTTGTTCTTCAAGCTTAAAAATATTACTAGGTATTACATTCGTTTATTATTGTCTACTTTAGTTAGTAATACATAGTTTAAAATATATAATGAATATCTTTCTTTTTTTTATGGTTATTTTTAATTTTTATTATATCTTTCATTTATTTTTCTTCAATAATAGAGTGTTATTTCAGTATAATTTGAAAATTACTAAAGATATAATTAAAAAAAATACATGAAACTAGAGCAATTTTAAATTTTAAATAAATAAATAGATAAAAATAATTTTTAAAAAAATATAGTTTTGTCCTTAGCACAATGTCTAACGTCACCCACGGACAATAATATTTTGTCGCAGTTACACACCAAATAAGTAAAATAGAAAATCATTAAAAAAAAGACTCAAATGTCATTTCAGCCTTTTAAATTTTTATATTTTTTTATTTTAATTTTTTATATTTTAAAATTTTTTATTTTGTCATTTATGTTTTTTTAAGAAACTCATGTTAGTCTTGTATTTATAAAAAAAAATTAAAATGAGTCTTTTTAAAAATATAAAAGGTGTGATTAAGAATTTTAAAATATAAAAAACTAAAATAAAAAA
Organism: Pachyrhizus erosus; assembly: GCA_026544285.1. Classification (NCBI taxonomy): domain Eukaryota; kingdom Viridiplantae; phylum Streptophyta; class Magnoliopsida; order Fabales; family Fabaceae; genus Pachyrhizus; species Pachyrhizus erosus. The sequence goes on along the minus strand of JAMLFT010002507.1, from coordinate 2,633 downwards.
ATAGGAAAATATAATATAATAAATAATATTTTAACCAAATTAATAAAAACGATTTATTATTAAACAAAATTTGTCCGACCTTCTAGATTTGCTATCAACTTTATTGTAAACATTCTTCAATATTTATTTATGTTTGATTTTCCGTTTAGATACTCCAAACTTAATTTGTTAAGTAAACTCTTTTTTTTTGACATATTTAGTTATCCTTAAAAAGTTTATCTGTATATTAAAATTTTGATTAGAAACTCATATTTGTAGAAACAAAAGTAGGATTGTTTTTGCAAATTCAATTTGTAAACATAAATTGAACTCCAACTTAAATTTATCAATTTTAATGCAAACATACACTTAGTTAAGAAGAGTTTTTCTCATGTTACTAACAACTTAAGTATAAAAAATGTCGAGTGAAAGTAAAAAGACTCACTTCTAATTTTGAAGACTCAAAGAGAAGTAGTTTCTGTTATTGCTCATGAGGAAAAATTTATTTCCCCCGCCTAAAAAAAGACAATTAAAAAAAAAATTGAAAAAGGTTAAAAGTGATTTGGCCACTCTTTGGGTTGAAAAGGCAGCCTTGACGCTAAGAAAGCTATAAACTTAAGCCAAAATTTGTGATTGAGAAAAGCTAAACATGTCGTTTAAGATCGATCTTTATTAAATCTTCAGATAATGTTGTTGCTCAATTGAAAATTCTGAATCCAAGACTAAAGGTTGATACTTGGCATTGCAACACCCAACCTTTAAGTTCGAGATTGTCACATAGGGCATTTCACTCCCATAGACGGGAGTATATATCCATGATCCTTGTAATTCACGTTAACGTTTCTAAATGAATGATATTTTCTTTACCTTTTCACTTTTTTTTTTTTTTTTTTTTATCTTTGCAGCTTAAAAATTAAGCAATTCATATGGTTATTCCTGTGAATTTGCATCTCTTTCAAAGTTTCGAATGAACTTCAGTTTTTATATTTATATTTAGTTTGTACTAATAGCTAAGCCTCTCCCTCATTTTTAGCTTTGTGACTTCAATATCGAGTCTCATGAATCTCGATTTTTAATTTTCATAGATTTTTGCTGTAAAAAAAATCATAGATTTAATTTTCATAAATTAGTCTTATACTCTATATAGTCTTTAATTTTATTTTATTTTAAAAAAAAAAAAACAGTCTCAACACATGTTTAACAATGGAGCCTTCACATTTTAAGTAAGAAACTAAAATTACAATTAAACATAAATATAATATTTGCGCAACAGTAGAAGCAAGCATTTTGGATTACGACACAGCAAGAGGTGTTGCAGTGGTACGGATTCTCCACTAAAGAAGTCAAAAGTCATCGTTAGTCTTTCAGCAATAACCAATAGTTAGTACTTTTTTAGTTAATATTGATTGGTTAATTTGTCGTTAAGGACTGAGGTACCTATGATCCATGTGGGGGTTAGCTTACCTGCTCTGTACTACGTCAATAAAAGAGAACGTAACGCTATGTTTGTTTCTCTCTTTTATTATTTTTTTTTTATTCTTTATGTATTTTTTTAGACAATTTTATAATATATATTATCGAATATTAAATGTGAATTTCTTTTAACATGAATTCCAACTTTAATCATCACACTGTTCGAGATAATTCCTTACACTAAACTCAAATCATTATTAATCTCTCTTTTATTATTATGATAATATTATAATTTTATATTTATTCAAAAGCTTTATTTAATTACTTTTTTTTATTAATTTAACCTTTCTTTTATTTGTTAGTTTTACTTTAGTTTTTTTTCATCAATAAATTTAACAAAAGGCTCTCATATTCATATAGATAAAATGGCATTAAAATACATCACAATTAACATAATCTAGATTTTTTGGTGTACAATAATATAGACAAAAAAGAAGTCACTTTTCCCTTAAAAAATGCTCTTTTGCTTTCTCTTCTTTCGTCTTCACTTTCATCTATTTAAGTCTCTGCTTATAACATAATAATTATCAAACTAACACTCCCCAATTCTAAACATTTAACTAGTACACAATCTTCATGTTGTGGAGCATAAAAAATTATGATTAGGGGGATCACTATAGTGACTAAAAAGCTCAACAAAGTTTATAATATAAACTCAATAATATTTAACATTAATTTTTATGTTTTTTTACTGAAAAATCACTTAATTTTCCTATTTTAAATATATATTAGATATGTCAAGTTTCATCCACCAATAATAATTACATATTTACATTATTAGGACTTCTTCTCAGTAATTTTTCAATGAATATTTTGTTAATTGATGTTGAAAAGTTTTTTTTTAATAGAAATAAGCACGACTCAACTCAACTTACTAACCCAATTAGTCTTATGTTAATTTAGATATTTTTGAAGAATTATAAGGATAGTTTAATAGTTAAAGAAAAAAAAGGAGATTACGAGTTTAAATCTCTGTTACTAACAAAAAAAAATTAACAAACATAATCATTAATATTTATTGATAAAAAATAGTATTTGACTTTTGAAATTAGATTTAATAATTTAATGATAAAAATATCAAATATATTTTAAGGACGAATTTTAATTATATTTTGATCAATCTAACTTGATTTTATATCCTATATTTAAAAAATATATATAAATTTTTAAATAATTATATA
>JAMLFT010002506.1:0-25261 GCA_026544285.1 Pachyrhizus erosus | reverse complement strand
TGTTGGTACAGTTTTAAAAATTTAATTGAAAAAATAGTTTAGAGATGTATTTAAAAATGATAAATAATTTAAAAATCTAATAAAAAATGATGAATTTTTACAGAGGATTATTCTCATATTTATAAGTTTGCATTCTCACTTTTACATATTTTAAACTTCATATTCTTAGGTTTTTTTTTTTGTTTAGTTTAGAATGTGTAGATAAGAAAATACCAAGTTATAGAAAATTGTAATTTTTTTAATCAGATCCTTAAATTATTTGTCATTATAAATAAGTCTGTGTTTTTTTAATTAATTTCTTAAACTTATATTTATTTATTAATTAGGTTTGGAAAGGCCTAATTAAAAAATAAAAATAATTTGACCCAATTAAAAGAAAAATATTCAAATACCTAATTAAAAAATTGATAAAAATTCAAGAACTCGCATAGTAATTAAACCTAAAAATTATACTAATTTATATGTATTTATTTGCATATTATAAATTATAGTTAACACACAAATAAAACAATTGAAATTGTCATTCTCCACACTCTTTTAATTACACAATATTCTCAATTTTTTTTTCTTTTTATTTAGAAGTGTATTTCACACACTAGTTCCATAATTAATTTTTTTGTTTTTGTCAATTTTATTAAACTATCATTATTTGTATACTTAATTTTATTAGTTATTTACCTTTTTTATTAATAATTTCTAATAATTTTTCATCAATTATAAAAAGAATGTTAAAAAAAAAGTGTAAAGAAAATATTGTTAATATTCTTCATCCTAATAGATATATGTTTACTTATATATTTAAATGTAAAATGATAAATTATATATTTTAATTGACTTGTAATTTTCAAATGAGCCAATAATAATAAAAACACTATGCAAAATATAAAAAAATATATTATCATACAATAATATATATAGACGTTTGTTTCAATATTTTGTTGACATTCATCATATTTAGGACCTTTAATGTTTTAGTGGGACTTAAGATATTCTCCTAAGCTTTGATCCTTCAAATCGATTACATAACATTTCGAATGCTAATGAGAATCAAAATAATTATTGATACAAAAAGAAAATAAACATAAAAAATAATTTAAATTATAAAAACTTTCAATAAAAATGACACATAAATAGATCTATTTTTACAATTTGAATTATGTAAACTAAAGAATAAATGTACACTTCAAAAAATAAAATATACTCACAAGTGTTAATTTTATAACCAACACTTAAAAATTATCACAAAATAATAATAATATATATATATTCTAAAAAGTTTTAATAAATATATATTTTTAGAGAAAATTGCCCTTACTCGAGAATTTTCAAAACAACACCAAAACCTTTTTTTTTTAAACAAACACCTGTTTCAAACAGTAATAAAAAATTAATATTTTTTTCATTTTATTAAATAAAATAAGGAATATAAGTATCCTTTTATTAAAAAATATCTGTGTTAATTTTTTTAAATAAAACAAGAGATTTGATTGGAATTTATTATTATATAAAAACTGTCCAACTTATGTCACCTATCAGTCGGAAAGTGTTTCACCTTTTATCTATTTTATTATAATTTTACTTTTCTTTATTTGCCTATTTTTCCACGTAAAAAATTGTGCAATGCACGCATCCACTCCAAATTTAAAAAAAAAAAGAGAGATGGATATATATTTAAAAATTAGATAACGTGTGAATATCATTTAAAAAGATCTTATTAAAAATTAGTGTACTTTTCTCATATTGTAAGGATTATATTTAATTATAATTATGATAACATATAATTTTTTCAAAATATAATAAAATAAGAATTGTCAGCACACTCTTTTTAATATTTATTTTTAATTGATTAAAAATGATTAATTTTAATAAATTTTATTTTTTATTTAATGATTCTTTCTTAATTTAAAAATAAAATTTACATTAATTGGTGATTTTAATAAAGTGTATGATAGAGTATTGTTATTAAAATATTAAAATAAACATTTAATGTGATCCTAAAAATTTAAGATATCATCTTATTAATTTTTTACTTTTTATTAGACGACTCTACATAAGGAAGTATAAAATCCACCTTTTCATGTTGTCATCTTATGTTAATCTTTTGCAAGACCAAATTTAGAAAGTAGTATTAAATAAGATCATAGTGTTCAATGTATTGGTACAAGGGATGTGGGGGCAAAGATGTAATTGAAAAACATTAAGAGGGCAAAGAGAAAGACATGTTTGAATATATATAAAATAATTAAAGTTCATGATTAGGTGAGGCTGCCGAAAACATTACTTATACTAGTGTTGTACGATACTTAGTGCGGCGATAGCAGCAACTCTCACTGGTCTTCGCTTAACTCTCTCTTCTCGTTTCTCGTTTCTCATTTCTCATTTCTCACCTAACCTTCTCTTCCCCTCAGATCGGAACCTTAGCCATGGCGTTCCAGAAGATCAAGGTCGCCAACCCCATCGTCGAGATGGACGGTCCGTTTCTTCTCTTCCGATCTGATCTATTCATTTCTCTCCTTTCATTTTTCTCTTTTCATTTCATTTATTTCTTCTCTTTGTTGTTATTTTTTATTTTATTTTTTTTCTTCATTTCATCTACTTCTTCTCTCCATTTTTATTACTTTTTGACGTTTCATCTATTTTTTCTATTCGCGTGGTGTGTCTTTTCGTGTCGTGTCGATGTGCTTCCTCTGATTAGCTCCAATTTGACATCTTAGATATTTTTCTGTGATATTTTTTTCTTGTGGACCACTCTGTTTCGGTCTCTCATTATTGGAAACGTTACCACGCAATAGATCTTTTTTTTCCCACTCTTATTTATTATTTAGATATTCAATATTACTATATAAAGTTATTTTTTATCGAATCATGTTGATTTTATTATCATTATCACGGAGATTTGATCCGTTTTCTTGTAAAAGTAGTTTTGGGTGAAAGATCTGTTCGGTTCTGTTTTATTTATTTATTTATTGTTATTACTACTATTATAATGACTGAAATGGCTTTTTTTAGTTAAAGAGATAAAACGAACTTGAGGAAAATAAAAAATAGGTTTTATAGTGTATTGTTCCATGGAAGCACTTTATCATTGGATTGATCGAAGTACTGAATACTATATTACTTCTTTTGAGGGTACAAGTATTGAATACTCGAGGGAAGTGGTTTTTGGAAAAGTAGATGGGATGACAGCTATTGCAAGTTGGTGTTGTTGGTATTATGTGTATGAGCTGGATTTATGAAGTTTTGTGGGTTGTCCTCATAATTTAAAGGGATAATAATCACAGTAACTTCCCTTAGCATTAGTTACACTTGCATTATCAGCCTCCATTGCTCTGTTATTTTTAAGTGGATTTTGTGTATGATTCTTACTTTTAAGTAGGGAAGATATGTGTAGTTTTTCTAAATAAGTTGTTGAATTGTCAGAACAGTAAATAAAGTAAGGGAGGAGAATGTAATATTTCAATCAACAAAGCTATAAGTGTAGTTAGAACTAATCTGAGGGGATGTTAGTGCAATTATGTCATTTAAAATACCCAAATTATGGAATGCTAAAATACTTCACTTTTTTCAGTTTCACCCTACGCCCCAAATAAAAAACTAGGGGCCTGATTGTTTTGGGAGAGCATTTTCGGTTTTCTGTTTTCAAAAGTAAAACAATAAAAATTTGTTTTCACTGTTTGATGGAAAAACGTTTAAATGCAGGACACAAAGTGAAATTAAGCAACATTTTTGTAATTAAAAGTGAAAGCAAAAAAGAAAATAGAAAATGTTTTCTCATAACTCAAAAGTAACCTAGAATTTTCAATTCGTGTCATTAATTTCCATGATGATGGTGTTTATCCGTTGGGACATTCTTTATCTTGCTCCTTTACATTGTTTGTTTGTGGATACTGCATTGCAGGAGATGAAATGACTAGGGTTATCTGGAAGTCAATCAAGGACAAGGTGATTTATCATCATGTTGCTGTTAATGCAATCATCACATTTTTATTTTTTTGTGAAAAGTGCTTATAGTATTAATATATTTTTTTCATGCTCTTGTGGGATAGCTCATTTTGCCCTTCTTGGAGTTGGACATCAAGTATTATGACTTAGGCCTTCCTTACCGTGATCAGACTGATGATAAAGTTACAATTGAAAGTGCAGAAGCAACTCTCAAGTATGTTATTTGTATAACTTCCTCTTACACCCCCAACCCCAAAGGGAAACGTTTTTAAGTCCTCAATGTTTATGCTTATTTAACTATTTTAATTATTTTTATATATTTTTTAATATTCTAGGATTCAGTATATGTGATGCAGACTAAATTTGTGTATTTTGATTATATGGCAAGTGATATATAGTAGAAAAATATTTTAATTTTATTTATTTTCCATGTAATAGAATGTTGACTTTGAAGTGGTTAAATGCTTTTTATTCTTGAGCTCTTGTATAGTTGTTATCCTTGCTCATCTAGTGGTTGTACTGCTTGTAGGTACAATGTAGCAATCAAGTGTGCAACTATCACTCCAGGTTTGGTTGTCAGATGCTGACATATTATTTTAGTTTTTACCTTCATTTGGTGTTTTTGTGCTTGTGCATAAATATACATTTGATAAATAAGAAATCCAAAGTATTGCTTGATCAAGAATTGTACTGATTGAATTGCTGCATGATAATGTTCTCCTTGGTAATAGATGTTGGAGCTTATACTAGTGTTATAATTAATTGACAGATGAAGCTCGTGTGAAGGAGTTTGGATTGAAGTCAATGTGGAAGAGTCCAAATGGGACAATTCGGAACATTTTGAATGGTAACTCCACTTACTTCCGTTGATAGTTGTTTGTTAAATGTTAAATACTAGTGAATTTATATGTTCTGGTCACTCAATGGTAGCTAATATGTGGTAGATGGTAACAATATATATTGGTTGTTTGTTTGCAAATTTTTCAGGAACTGTCTTCAGAGAACCAATTCTTTGCAAAAACATTCCCCGCCTTGTTCCTGGTACTAATATTGAAAATTTCTTTTTAATTACTTCTTGGTGAATGGAGGTGTGTAAATATCTCGATATTACCAGGTTGGACAAAGCCAATATGTATTGGAAGACATGCATTTGGTGACCAATATCGGGCTACTGACACAGTAATTAAGGGAGCTGGAAAGCTGAAGCTGGTGTTTGGTATATCTCTTGATATAGACAACTGTAATTAGAGTTCTTAAGTTATTTTGTGCTTAACCATGCTGTTCCATCTTAGGGATATGGTTTTCAATGTTATATTTTTTGGTTGCTAAAGATTATTTTTATGAATTCTTCTATTGTAGTTCCAGAAGGGCAGGGTGAGAAGACTGAATTAGAGGTTTTTGACTTCACTGGTGAAGGAGGTGTTTCATTGGCCATGTACAATACTGATGAGGTTGATTCAGCAGTGTCTTATATCACTTCGATTGGATATGTTTTAATGACTTCTGGTAGTTATTGAACTTCTATCTATTATTTGGAATGTGATGCAGTCTATTCGTTCTTTTGCCGAGGCTTCTATGGCGACTGCTTTAGAGAAAAAGTGGCCACTTTATCTTAGCACCAAAAATACAATTCTTAAGAAATATGATGGAAGGTATACAATTCATTATTAGCTTCTTATTTATAATATTCAAAACCTTTTACTACATTGATCCCTGTTTAATTATATTCATTTATTGGTTGTAGATTCAAGGACATATTTCAAGAAGTTTATGAGGCAAGCTGGAAATCCAAGTTTGAGGCTGCTGGTATATGGTGAGTGGATGATAACGCTTGTTTTGAGGGAAAAAATGATTATATTACTGTACTAAAGTTTACATTTATCTGATGAATTTGAAAGGTATGAGCATCGGCTCATCGATGATATGGTGGCGTATGCACTTAAGAGTGAAGGAGGTTATGTATGGGCATGCAAAAACTATGATGGAGATGTCCAGAGTGATTTCTTAGCTCAAGGTTTGTCTGATGTGCTTATTTATTAACCACTTTCTCTTTGCAACTTCATTTGCATGGGTTTCTTTTCCTCTTAACTAATACCTATTCAACTTGTTTTAGGTTTTGGATCATTAGGTTTGATGACATCTGTATTGGTAGGTTTTATTACAATTTGTTGCAAATGATTTAATAAATTGAACCAGATTTTTATTTATTCATTAAATCATGTTTAATAAATTCCTTTACAATATGAGGGTTCTTGGTGTATGACTTTGGATACTTATTGCACAATGGGATGGATTTAGGTTTGCCCTGATGGAAAGACTATTGAAGCAGAAGCAGCCCATGGCACAGTTACCCGTCATTATAGGGTTCATCAGAAGGGAGGCGAAACCAGCACAAATAGCATAGCATCCATCTTTGCTTGGACAAGAGGGCTAGCCCACAGGTATGTTGCTATGTAATTTTCGTAGTTGAGTGCTAGGCTTTACTCATTGAATTGGAAACTCTGTGATGATTGATAATTTATGACTTTATGCTGACAGGGCAAAACTGGATGACAATGCTAAACTCTTGGACTTTACTGTAAAGCTAGAGGCAGCTTGCATTGGAGTAGTAGAGGCTGGGAAGATGACCAAGGATTTGGCACTTATTATTCACGGATCAAAGTACGTTAATTGTCATCGTTGTGTTGTTACGACATTGCCCAATACATTTACTTGACATGATTAATCAACTCACCATATAATTCATTCAAGTAGGCTTTCAAGGGAGCATTATTTGAACACAGAGGAATTCATCGATGCCGTGGCAGTCGAGCTTAGAGGGAACCTTTCTGCATAGGCTTAATTTAAAGGTAGACTGCCTCTTGGTTTTCTTCATATTTGAGCACCCACAAACAGATCACGGACCCGATTGTTACAGCTGCATTTTTAACAATAATAATTTTCTTTAGTTTTTAACGTTTGTTTCAAATTTTCAAAATAATATAAAGTTAAAAAAAATCTAAAGTCTGATTAACATTGAAAATTATTTTAAATAGTTTCTTTGAAAATCAACAGTTTCTTTCTTTAAAAAAACAATTTTTATGATTATAAACAAATATAGATTAACTTTTATTTTTTAAAATCTCTAAAAAAAAATAATCACTCAATTATTTTATATTAGAATCACTTCTTTTTTTTACTATGTAACAACAATCTGGCCATATACATTCTTTTGTTACGGGACATATCTTGTCTATGTGCACAAGTTATTATTGTTTCTCAATTTCTAAGTACTAGAACATTTTTGTAAGTATATATTGATCTGACGTTATTATTGTAGTTTTTCAAATATATCTTTCAATTACAAATAATATAATGTTTTCTACTAAAAAGAGTCAACGTATGGGCTCACGTCATATTCCATCGCTAAAGGGGTTTTTTTTTTTTTTGTTTTTCTTGGTTTTCGATTTTGTTTTTGGCATTATTAGACAGGCGGAAATAGACTATACTAAAAAGGAGGATGCGGATGCTGCTCTCTATTCAGAAGAAATAAGAAAGGGAAAAGAAGCATTGGTCCTTAGCCCGTTTTCCTTCATTCATGCAAGGGTTGGCTGTTTCTTCTCCATATTGTTTTGAACTCATTTGTCCTTTGTAATTTTGAACTGATCCCTTCCAACTTCCAATTTATAATGGATTTTGCTACTTCTCTTCTGATTTTACTTTGCATCTTTGACGTATTATTATTTATCTTCTGCACATGTCGTACTGTAGATAGGAAAGGTAAACATCCTTCCTAATCTTTCGTGGCTCACCATACTAAACTGCATAGCCAGCACCCAGCAAAGTATCGAACTTCTTGTAAAACTTTCACGAGGCAACATAAATGAAAAAAGATAGGCAACATAAAAACACAACTCAACAAAACTACTGATAACTTTGTGACACAAATAACAAATTAAGAAACAAAAATATTCATTTTAATGTGCCACTCTCTTGTCTCGTACTCTCTTGCTCCCATTCTCATTTTTTGTTTTGTAACTACTCTCATTTATAATAACCGTGCTCTTTCATAGTTATATTTGCGCTGGCTATATGGCCTCCCATAATATAATAATATTATATATTACTAGAGAAAAAAAAACCACTTCATATATTTCTCTATATTTTTAAAAATAAAAAATAAAATAAAAGTGGTAATAGAGGTTATAATGTTAGTGGATGGTTTATGAAAATAGTTATAATGATAAAATAGTAATGTATAAATGTAGTTATAACAATGAAAATGGACAAAAGAAAATGTATATTTCTTGTCTCAATATTTTTTAACTAAACATTAAAAAAGAAACAAACAAATAATATATTAATAACTACTTATGAAGTACTTTAATTAAAAGGAATTAAAATAAATTTGTGTTTATATGAGATCTATTTAAAATCCAAAAAGAATGAGTGTTTTTAGACAACCAATGAAGATAAAATTTAATTTTATCACATTATCGATGAACTCACACAAGAGCCAAATCTCAAGTGGAAAAAAGATTTCTTTTCATCCTATCATTATTGATAAAACAAAATGTAAAAAATTAATATGATGTGATGTGATTAGTGGATAATTTTATCTCTCAATTATGTGTTTAGGAGTTTGATCTCTTTTACATACATGTAAAAAAACATGTTAAAAGTTATCAATCTTTTAAATAAATTTTATTACCTTGATGAATTAATTATTGATTATAAAGATATCCAAAATTATAAAAAAATATATAATTTTTTCTCTCTCTTAAATCTCTTAGGTCTCAACTCTATTTTCTCTCACTCTTACATCAACTTAATAAAGTATTAACGTACATTTCATTAATATTGTATATACTGTTCCATTGAATTAAATAAGAGTAAAAAATTTGTTTTTTAACCCTAACTTTTAACCTTTTTTCTTAATAGATTGTATATTGTTTAATATAATTTATTTTTATATCTTTAACTATTTTAACAACTATATTTTTGAAATGTATTATATTATATATTCTTTGAAGCATACTATATTCATTTTTTTTATATTTAGAACAATTAGATATTACACATTAAGACTAACATGTTAGTATGAATAAAATTGGATTCAATCTTTTAAAAGTAAACTCAATCTCTTAAAATAAGGTGTCATGTTTGAGTTTTGTTGATAAAAAAATGTAGTTAAAAAATGACACCTCATTAATGTGGCAAAAAAAATAAAATTATATTATTATAATTGATAAAAAAAAGTGTATGAAAGTGTATTTAATTGGGATTTCAAAATATTTTATTTTTTTTTAGATAAAAAAAATCCTGTTAATTAAGATTTTTAATTAAGATAAAAAAATCTTACAATATTCAATCAATACTACTAATATTTTTTTTTTATTAATGACAACAAAATCGAATAATATTCAACTGGAATTTTTTACAACTTAAAACAAGTATTATGATATTCAAAATTATATAAATTTTAATAGGTTATTTTGTAAATTAAATTTTAATAAATTTTGTGTGATTTTTAAGTTGTATATATAAATATCATATTTATTGAATAATCACACAAAATTCTTTAAATTTTTTTTACTATCTCATTATATACATTTATTTACTTAATATACATAGCTTTCAACAATATTGATCAAATGATTGGTCATTTTTTTTTAATTTTATATTTTTTTTTTATAATGAGATAACAAAGACCATAACTTTAAATAAAAATTATAATTTTATATATACTGTTCAAATTTAAGAATAAAAATAATAAATATTAATATATAGATTAATAATATAACTATAGATACGTAGATAAATTCTATATAAAAAGAACATAAAACTATAATCATTTAACTATTAGAAAATTGAAAAAAATTATAATAATTTTACTTTTGTTTATCCAAACCTTCATATAACCACTAGAAAGATAACCTGTAGTATTATAATTGCGATAAAAATTACAAATATTTTATCTTATTTCTAAAACCACTAGAATCATGCAACCACGCTTTTCCTCCGCAAAACAATAGATAGCTTCTCTCCTCCGAGACTCGAAACATAAGCATAGAATTTGACTTTTGTCTTGAATATGCGTTGCTAAAGTCCAAACACCGAAAAGCCCTCCAATGAAATGACGCCTAAATCTTTCAATTTTCCCTCCAAACGCACGACCACGCTTTTCCTCCTAACCGCAGCCGCCGCCGCAGCCACCGCCGCCGCACAAACTACCTACTTCGCCGTGCACTCTCCTCTCCCCGCACTCTCCACCGACAAAATTGGAGCTGAAATCTACGGCCTCATCCGCACCGCACGTGCCGTCTCCACGGTACCGATTCTTTCCGTATTCTACTCTCATCTCTCGATTTTATTTTTTTGCTCAACTCTTCGCACCGTTTGATTTCACTTCTCTCTTCTCTTTCAGGTTGCTTGCACTGCTGTTGACTACGAATTCTCGTTGCGCGGTCTTCAAAAGGACTCCGACCAGTACTGTCAAGCGATTTCACAGGTTTTTGCCATCTCTAAAATCGTTCTCGTTGTTTCCGATCGGCGCTGAGAACAGCGAACGAATTAAGATCGCTTTAGGTGAGCATAGCTTCGATTTTATGCCGTGTTGAGATTTTAAACTCATTATTTGGTGCTTAGGTTCATCTACGCTCAGCCAAGAGGTTTCTCAAGCTATGCGAAGACAACAAAGGTTTTTATGTGAAGGCTGGACAGTTCGTTTCGGCGCAGAAGGTGCTTCCGAGAGAGTACTCAATCACTTTGTCTTCCTTACAGGATCAAGTATAGCTCAACGGACTTTTTTAAGTTCAATTTTACTTAGTTTTTGGTTAATTATCTTGCTAACTGGAATATCTTGATGACCTAGGTTGCTCCTATTCCTTTCAATGTTATTAGGGAAGTGTTAAAGGAAAATCTCGGACCTGATTTCTCTGAGATGTAAGTTGCCTTTAGTTACTGAATTTTGATTTTACAAAATCATTTCTCTCTCAAAAATTAAATCTTCTCAACAAGCTTAAGCTTGTAGGTAGAGTTGAATAAATGATTTTATATTTCTAACATGACAACGATTCATGATGCATTTTTATGCTGTTCTGATCAAAATTATTGTTTCACCTTGGGAACCTATGCTGACCTGTAATGTAAACATTTATTACACGGATTATTGAGAGGTGAAACTCCAATTCTTATTTGAAAAAATCCCTAAAAAAACTCTAAGGAACTGCATGTAAGTTTTGTACTTTCTAATAAGCCCCCACTTGCAGTAGCCTCTTGAACTTAAAAGTTCAAAAATGCATAAGCTAATGTCGTAGCTTGAATTGGACCTGCCTTTGAGATTGCTGATGTACCACTATCACCCCTTAAATCCTCGTGTTCACTTTTTCTATTTTTATAAGTTAAAAACTTAAACTTTAGTGGTCTTCTTTTTAAGTTTTAACATTTCTATTTGTATTTATGTGAATTACAGGTTTTTGTCCATTGATGAACAACCTATAGCTGCTGCATCTATTGCTCAAGTTCACCATGCAGTGCTGAAAAGTGGTCATGAAGTGGCAATCAAGGTTTGTCTGTTGGTGTTGGTGGTTTCCTGAATTTTCAATGGTTTTCTATGAAGCACAAAATCTTGAATGAATGCTAGACACATATACGCTAACACAGTTAATGTCCAAAATATTGGAAACTAGGATACTGCATGCATGTGTGCATGTGTACACACACAAACATTAAAGAGCAACTCAAATGAAATTGAATATGACAAATGATCTAAATTGATAATCAAGATTTCTATATTCACTTTCTTCCAATGACAATGAGCCTCAAAAAATACTAATAGACATGATTTTACAATGTACACACTTTTTCTCTTTACAAGAAAAAATTAAAATCACAAAACAAGAAGTTGAATCATAGCTTTCAGGAAAGGTACATTCAATTTTCTCAAAATAACTTGCTAGGTTTACATTTTTCTATTATAATGAGCCTCACAAAAAAATACCGAGGCATTTTTTTAATATTTTACATATTTCAAGCTGACTTTTCTGCATGTTGAACAAAATGAATATTTTTTCATTATACTAGTGTCTTTGAAGTGCCCATTCATATGGTGGTGTTAGCTCAACTGTTTGAGCCAAAAAAAATTATTTTTTTAATTGGACACTTAATGAGAAGAGTCTGACATGTATCATACAAGTGTTGGTGTCAAAAATGGTTGGTCTGACACCAGGGATGGATCCAGGGGGGCAGGTATGGGCCTTGCCTCCCTCCCTCTGTCAAGACCCTTTATATATATATGAAAAGAAAAGAAAAAGAAAGGTTAAAAAAAGATTAATAGAGGAAAATGAATAAGGAATATAGGGTGTTGAGTTGATGTTTGCTTAATTTCTTTTTGGTAGGAGATCTTATCTCTAGTTTTACACATAAAATTAATAATAAATATTTTTGTGAATAAAATTAATAATAAATATTTTTGTGAAACTCATTATATATTAACTAATTATTTATTAGAAGTTAGATATTTAAATAATTGTGTAAAAAAAACAATTTCAGCTCCCTTTAATACATTTCTAGATCTGTCCTTGTTTGACACTTTGACACCTCAGATTGTTTGTGCTTCATATATTTACTATGCTTATTCTGAAAATGATTTCCAAGTTTTCAATGCTGTTGAAATTAAATTTTCGCATCCTGTGTAAAACAATGTGAACTTAATCCTTGTGCACTAGACTATTACATCCTTGTAGGGTTGAGACAGGAACAGGATTTGTACTTTGGGCTGATGGAATTTGCAACATGAAAAAATTAATTGTGTTTGGATTTTAATGGAAGTTTATTTGGGCTTCTGAATTATAATAAATAGCATAGTCATGTCCTATGATTCCCAACCTGTCTAAACATTTTCTGTTGATATTATCGTATACGTTTGTTTATATAACAAACATGTTATTCTTTTGTGGGGGAGGTGTACAAGCCATGTTTTTTTTTTTCAAACCTTTTATGAATACAACAACAATAGCCAATTTTTATGAATAAGGTCTTTTAATTATTTTTTATGTTTGTTTGTAATTTGTTTAACTTATTGGCTTTTGGGGTTCAAATCAACTACTTGTTTCGTTGTTTCTCTCATTGGATGGAAAGGCACATGAATCAGAGTAATGTTTTTGGATCTTAGCAAAATCAATGGGTATACAACAGGCATGACATTTAATATATATTTAAATGATTTTGTTCTTGGGGTATGAGGTTCGAAGAAGATGCAATATTCCTTCTTTACTTCACAAAATAAAAGGACTGGACCAATGATGGGTTTGGTGGATATTCTATTTATTGCCGTCCTAAATGATGAGTAGTTTATGCGTTAAAAGTGGTATGTATTCAGAAATTGACTCCAAATATTGGATATTGCGCTTTATTAACAGTGCATCGCCTGGTAGTTTTTTTTCTTACCTGTAATCACTAAAATGCTTCTTCTGTAAACAGTATCCCATCTGAACCAAGCATCTTGTGTTTTATCTAAAAAATATCTCATCTGTTGAAAATAGCATTATCAGTACAATATTTCCTTGGCCAGTTCCCATCTGTTGATTTAGTTATGGTTTGTTGATTCTACATCTCCACTTGAATGGTGTTATGCTCAGACACAAAATATCAAAATAAGATTTAGCTATTTGAGTCCAAACCTTACTATAAGTATAAACTATAACCAATTTACAAGCTGTAAGGTCAGAGGTACCTACTTTTCATGGATTGCATCTGAGTAAACAGAAATATTTCTTTTGGATGATAGTAATAATGCTAATTAGAAGATATTGTTATTTCCCTGATCATATGCAGTAGCATAATGTCTCACAGACCTAGAAAATGGTAAAAGATTTATACTTATGTCATTATAAAGTAAGCACTTATGTAATTGCCTGTAATTGACGCTTCTTGCTAATACTTATTTTGTATTAAGGTAAGCTACATTTGGAAAAACACTTCTTGAATTGTGAAGTCATTTTTTCACTGAAAACTAGGTACAATATCCATGGATAGAGCATCAAATGAATTTTGATACAAGGACAATGTATTTCCTATCAAAAACTATTGCATGGGTATGTTCTGACTCTTGACAGCTCTTATTTATTGAATGATTTTGAAGAAATTATGCTGTAATTAATATTATTATTAGATATTGACAAAATGTTGCCTAAAAATAATTTGAAAAAAACTAGAATGTAAGATAGCATGTAGAAAAGAAGATAAGCACTTTTAAACTTAGAAGCTGTTTGACAGTTTTCATTTCTTGTAAGCTTAAAAGAGAGGACCTGAGAGAGGTAACAGAACGAAGAGAGAGGAGAGAGGGGAGCGAGAGATTGGTAGCAAGTAGTGGGGAAAGAGAGCAGGGAGTTGGGAGAAAGATAAGAGAAGCTAGTTTTTTTATTTTTATGAAATCTTCACTCAGCTTTCTTTAGAAAGCTATATTTTCCTTTTCTTTTATAAAAAATAAGCTGCTTAATTTTTTAATAGCTTACCAAAAAATGTGTTTGGTCTAGTTTTTCCATTAAGGACAGAAAAAGCCCAAAAAAATCTAGACCAAATACTACCTTAGTCTATTGTTGAAAATGATAGGTTTCAACACAAAATGAGCTAGGGTTATTTGTTTTATACCTTCCAAATATTACTTTCAAGTGAAGATTTGCTGAAAGCCTGAAAACATTGATTATAAAGGTCACTGAATGCACTCTGCAACAACCCTTAATATTACACGACTACACATTCAGGATTGTATTCAGTGTTAAAATTCTCAGTTTTATCAAAAAGATCGTATGTCACACTGATACTTATATTTGATGAGAGATTTATAGCAGTCACTGACTTGCTCGTTTTAGATGATGTATTTTTTTTTTTCCTTCACACAGCTTCCTTTCAAATTTTAGGAAGATTCATGTTCCTTCTATGTTGTCCTTTCTACTTTTAAAAATGTTCCTGTTCTTCTATTCTCATTTTTAACAAAAAGATCCTAGGTAGAACTGGATTGTGGCACTGGAATGTGGGGTAATGCATTTGTTGTTATTGTTGTATAAGAAAGGTACTGGAATGCTCTTTGAGATTGCGTGTTTTCTCTTTTCTTTCTTCCTCTGTAGCTTCCTTTCTAATTTTAGGAAAATTCCCGTTCCTCCTATTTTTGTACTATTCTTTCTTAGTAAATTCCTTTTTTTGAGAAAAGTATTAAAAAATGAAGAAAAAACCCATGAGTAGTATAATTTTCTTGAAATATTTTTTTTATAAATTTAATGTCTATTTGCTGGTTCAACTATGTGCTGTTTATATTCTCTCTTCTTTTCTGTTAGATTTTTATGGAATTAATATCATCAATGCGCTAGTTGCTGTTACTTCTTTACTTTAATAGTTGCTGTTGCAGTTATACCCTCAATACAGGCTTGAGTGGCTCCCATTAGCGTTTGCCAAGTCTGTGTCTTCAGAACTTGGTCAGTAAGAATGCCTAGTTACTCTATCAAAAATGCTTTCTATCATTGTTTCTGTTACATTTTTACTTTATATCTCTCATGAAGGCATGTCAGATATCATCTGTGGCCATATTTTCTAGCTTTAGACCCTCCCATAAATATGCCCTATATGTTCATGTTCCAGCCACTGGTTTATGTTTAGTATTTAAACTAAGGATGCGAGTAAGGATAGGTAGTCTATATTTTATTTTATCCTACTAAACACAAACATTTTTTTTAATATTGTAGCATTTATAAGTTATCCTTCTGAGACAAGGAGTTTTGAGAGAGCAGCTGAGGAATTTGAGGTGACTGAATGAATGAGATATATACCCTGACTACTTCCTTGCAGATTTTGTGCAGGAGGCAAGCAATTCTGAGATAGCAGCCAAAAATTTCAGAAATAACAAAATGGTCAGAATTCCACATGTATTCTGGGTATGATAACTGAGACCATTTTTGTTCCTTCTATGGACTTTCTATTTAGTATTTTTGTACTACTTACCAACTTAGCATCAAATTATGCATGCAGGACTTGACAACTAGACTAGTCCTAACCATGCAGTTTTATACAGGACACAAGGTATGATCTATCTCAATCATGTCAGTAAATGATTATGTTGGAAAAAAAATTGTCGTTACATTAGTTCTAAGATAGCATTGTGTGAGTGTATAAGCACTTATATCTTCAACTGCCCTAATATGTCTAAATTTCTTTATAATTTGTTAAGCATGAGTTACCAAGAGTTATTTTGTTTCCCTTATGCTCTGATCATTTTTATATTATGTTACTGCAGTGTAATTGTAGTAATTTTGATATTTAAGCTGTACTATACTTTAGATTTCAGTATATCACATTCTATTAATAGGTGGCTTACTAAATTTCAGATTGATGACTTGGATTTTCTGAATCAGATTGGGGTTGATCCAGAAAAGGTTGACTTGTCACAGCTATGGTGAACTCATGTAAATTGTGTTTTTAAGTTCTTTATGGTGGGATTATTTCTCTCTTATTGTGGTGCAGCATTTGTTAGTTTTTGATGATTGCTATCCCCAATCAAATGGTCAACTCTAAATGTCTCATCCATTTTGTCCTACCGTTTTAGTGCTAAGTGCTAATTTGCTTAACTGATTCATTCTAAAACTGTTACTGAAGGTAGCAAAATCACTGACTGAGCTGTTTGCTGAAATGATATTTGTACATGGTTACATACATGGTGATCCACACCCTGGTAATATATTAGTTTCTCCTGAAGGTTGTAATGGTTTCTCTTTGGGTACGTGCGAATGTATTTGAGATAATTTTTTTTCTAAATGATTTTTAACTGAAACTTGGAACATGGAAGAATTAAACCTTGACCTTTTCCACCCTATTGGAATTATTTTACAGTTCTTCTAGATCATGCAAGCTACACGGTATTGGATGAAGAATTTAGAAAACATTTCTGTCAGTTATGGGAAGCTTTGATTCTCAAGGATTCAATGAAAACAATGTGGCTTGGTGAGCGTTTTGGTGCTGGGAAGTATTCCAGATACTTACCCATTATTTTCACTGGAACAACCATTGAAAGGTTCCTTCCTGATTCTGTTTATGCATATAAATGCTTTTAGATTTCAATTTGAACTTCGTTCAATTTAAAAATTGTAGTTCTTTATTATGGATTTCACTTAGTGGTGGATTACAAATTACAACAGTAACGCACAACTCACTGCAATTGGTGTGATCAGTCTGCTATGTCAGGGGCACAGAATGATGGTCTCTTGAAGGGCCTGATGGTTATCAGGAAAGAAAAATCATGCATGACATGATTATTAATTTATTACAAACATCTTAGTTGCTTCCAAATGTAATGATCATCCCAATTTTAAAAAAAACACGATTGGATATTTGGTCCTTTGATTTATTAGGAGTTAAGAGTTATAATTATAATTACACAGTCTCAAACACACATATATATGTTGCTATATCAGTAATAACAAGTTCATTTTCCTTCGTTCATTCCCTAGTTCAACTCTCTGTTGTTAATATGATTTAGTGCAGGGGACTCCTTGACGGATATATGCAGAAAGATGAAAGAACTGTTGTGTTAATGAGCGTGTTTCGTTTCTGTTGCCTTTTGTTTTTGTTCTGCTTTGTTTTTCTTGTTTTTTTTGGAAGGCTATGTAATCTTTGTGCCTAATAGTTTGTTTCTTGCATAAAAAAAATTATAATGGTGCTTTTTATGTACGTTGCAGCAAATATGCTGTTGGAATATCAAATGAGGAAAAGGAAACCTTGAAACACGAATTGAAATCTCTGTTGTTTGAGGACTTATCTTCATTCATGGAGTCTCTGCCCCCAGATTTTATTACTATAATGCGTGTAGAGTAAGAAACAGAATTCAAGTTTACTATTGGGTGTTGAAAATTTGTGTTAACTTGATGTGCTTAACATATCTTTTTTCATTCTAGTTCACTGTTAAGGTCTATCATCAGAAAGATGGATGCCTCGCGGCTCATGAGGTTGCTAACTTACACCAAATATGCGGTGTATGGCCTTCTCTGTGCAAAGTTGGATGGTGAAGGTGAATCATGTAAGATACTCAGAACAAACTTCTGTGAGTTCCCTTGTCATTTCAAGTTTACATTTCGTCATGACTGTGACTACACAGTGAACTACCTCTAACTAGTGTCTTTAGGACATTAATTAAATAAACAAACGTAGAAAGTACTAATTTAAAATAAAATATTTATTATGTCAAAAATCCACAAATCATTTAATTTTTATTTCTTCAAATTGTTGATAACATTTAATACAGTATATTAAGTATTCTTTAACTAACCGTACTCAAAACATTCCTTAGCAGCTTGAATAAAAATAAATAAAAATCCTTAGTAGGACCTTGTATCTATAATATTACCTCTATACTTAAACCCTTGCACTATACCAGCTATTCTATTCATGTTCTTGAAAAAAAGTCAGACACTCAGACCTATCTCAGCTCTCTTTTGTTACTCCAAAATGGTAGGTGTAAAGAGGGAGAAATATTTGTAAAATTGTAAGAACCTAGTGTATCTAATTTGGATGCCCTAGTTGGGACTACGAGACTTATGCAAATATTTCTCATACAGGCCAGATTTTTGGTGTCGATGAGACACTTTCCATATATAGGCTAGAGAAAAGAATGAAAGAGCTTGTAGAATGAATTTTCACCCTTATTTTTGCCTTTTGTGCTTCCAGATTTTGCTGTGAAAGCTGGTTTTTTCAGTTTCATATCAACGTTAAAATATCTTCGCATCCTAATGACTGTCCTTATAGGTGAGAATGCTTTTACCCATAGTTTGATTTATAAATATCACCTTAAGTTTGAACTATCTATTTCCCCCCTTCTATTAGGGGCTACTGACGTTATCCCTTGGCGCCAGAAGTTGAAAAGTGTACAAAATTACTTGTATAGCAAGATCAATGGTGACTCTTTGGGCCTCTTGGTGCATTCGATTTTTCTTCTTTTATGTATCCGCCCAAATGCATTGTTTTAAACATTGAATTCTGTGTCAAGCGAAGGTTTGGTATACGGTACACTATCCCTGAATAATAGTTGGGAGTGTATCTGATCAGAGACCAGAGAATGAAAGGAGGGAATCTCAAATGTATAAATAGAAGAATGATTAATATTAAAATGAATTAAAATAATCTTAACCATTGTGAATATAGGTTATATGGTTGAAATTTACTCTTTTCACCTCTAATGCATGCACTAGATGTCTGAGGATATGTATATGGATGACATCCAATTTGCAAATTGTCGAAAAAACAAAGGGTCACTTCATCAACTCTCCTCGAGAACTAGAAGGGAGTACTGTCCTATTTGAAAAAGAAAAATACAAATTTTATGTGAAGCATTACAGATTATGTAATAAAAATCACGAACATAAAAAAGCTACAAATTTAGTAATGCAAGTTACAGATTCGTAAATGTCATAAATTTTTATCATTTAATTTGTAATTTTATTAATCAATTTGTAACTTTTATTATTCAGTTTGAAATATTTAAAAATGTTATAACTATCTTTTTTTAAAAAAAGTTCTAAAATAAAGCTTAATAAGTAATTATGCTGGTATAATGATAATATATGCACGCCAAATTTTTTTTATCATTGTCATACTAAGTTTTAGATACAAAAAGAAATGGTTATTATAATGCACTTTTTGAATAGTGCTAGTAACATTCTAATATATTTCATTTAACAATATTAGATATTTTTGTTTAAATTCTTTTATTCATTAAGTAAAAATTAAGATTTACAAATTTTTATAATTTTTAATAAATTTTAATTAGCAGTAATGTTAAAAAGTGTTATATAATGTTAGCATTTTTTACACTTTCCTAAAAATCAAGTAGTGCAACATTTCAATGTGATAAAAATATAATTAATTTTAGAATTTAGTTTTTGTGTATTATTGATATAATTTTTGTTATATTATCAAATAAAAAAAATATGATAGTTATGATTTTTGAGATAATTATTATAAAAATTAACAAATTTATCATATATATAAATTTATAATTAATTAATAATTCAAAAATTCTTTACATTATAAACCTAGATGAGCAATTTAGTAATGGGAGCTAGTACTATTAACCATCATTTTCAATGTTATTGGCAGGCTACAATTTTAGAATTCAACATGAGTTTTAATTCACGTAATAGCAATAACAGTTGTCTTGCACAAAATCTAAAACGATGACAGGTTGATAATAGCTTGAGCCGATGGGTAATTGTAATGGTTTTAAAAAAAAAAAAAAAACCCTAAAACGATTAAATGATTTTTTGAATTTATTCTTTAAAATATTATTGATGTTAACTTTAAAATGAGATTAAAAAAAAGCTGAGACAAATGCTTGTTCCTACTAATATGAAGATTCTAATGATATGTATCATACTAAATATGCTTTCTTTGGATTTTTTTTTATCTGTAAAATTAAAAAAAATGTAGTAAAAATTTACAATAATTTATTCATTTTGCTCAATCAATTGAATCAGATTTATTAATAAAAAAAAATCACCAAAAATTGTCTTTCGTGCAATAAATCAATGATTCAATGACTATACATCTAAATAAATAAATAGTAAAAGATCCATTGCTATTACTACGGTATAATATTTATGCTTTGTAAAGTTTTGTTGGTTTTTAATTCCATTAATATTAGAAAATTTTAAAGTAGTTCTAAAAATACTTTTGTCTTGTGAAGTTATGTTCGTTTTGAATTCTATTCGATATTGGTTAAATTTAAAGTAATAAAAACAAGTGACAGAATATCATTGGGGTTTTTCACTTTTTCGTCAACCATCAACCATTAGACGAGTAACGTAGCAGTAGGCTACTTTTCCTTCATTATTATTCCTTCTCACTACATCATCGAGTAAGAAAGATCTTGTTGCATAGCGTGTCCATGCCCAACTTGTGTTTTTCTGTTTTTGTTTGTTTTTTAAGAGAGGAGGACTGTTAGATCTGAAAAATATTTTTTTATTTTATTTTATTTTCATTAGTAATTATAAAAACATGACACCATTTTAAATATTTTAAGAAATAAAATAAAAACATAATAATAATTTGATAAGTATTAAATAAAAAAAGAAAATAAAAAATATTTTTTAAAATAAAAAAAGAAAAAAAAATGTTTATGAAGTTTCCTTCATGCACATTGTTTATTTAAAAGTGTTTTGAACATTCCTGTCTTCCTTCCAGCTTGCAAGTTAAAATTTGCAGTCTCAACATTGCTGAAACAAGAAAACGAAAAAGTAGTGGAAGAAGAAAATTAAACATTTGCAACCCTCAACAAGCATATTCCTATTGATTTTCTTTTTCTACTTAGATTTGTAGTATGTCACTTGATGAAATCCCAGTGTCATTGATAAAAATGCAGTTATTTACCTCTTTTGTATGTCACCCCATCTAGGTGGTGTACAGTTGAAAATACATTCAGAGTTTAATAGTATATTTGAGATGTATAATATATTTATAGTACATATAAGACACAATTGATTAAGAAAATAATAAATTAAAACATTTTTTTAATTATTTTCTTACAATACGTTATTTTTTAAAATTTTGTTTTTAAAAAATATATAAAATAAAATATTTTTGTTTAAAAGGATAATATAAAAATTTAAAAATTTAGCTCTTTCTCTTCTGTTGTTTTTCATGTTAAGAAAATTTAAAATTAAGAAATGTTCTTTAAAAAAGAATCAACACGTTCAAAAAATTATTTAAACGATAATATTTTTTAATAAGAAAATTTTATTTTGTTATGAACAAAAATTTATATCTTATAATTAAAATTTATCATATTATTTTATAATTTTGTATTTTATTTCTAACAATTAATTATTTTGAATACAAATCCAAGTCTTACAAATAACTTTATGCCTATTTTTATAATTTTCTTAGACAAATATAAGTTTAGACAATTTGAATAACATAAATTATCTAAAAAATAATGATAGTAATTATAAATACAATCAATTGTTAAAATATTTTTTTACCAACTAATTTAAACATTCATTAACTACTTGAGATTGTTTTTCGGACTGGATCATATGTTTCGTCTCTAACATTCTTCACTTACTACTTAGGTTTTTATTTCATTTTAAAAAAAAAAGGATTTGCTATTTATAATAATAATAATTATTATTATTATTTTTTTTTTTACTTTATCTATCCTTTTATTTTCAACGCGCATTCTTTATGATAAGTTAGAAATAACGTTTTTAAAAGGAGCGGTTCTGTGTATTATAAAAAGCAAACGCACGAAAAGTTACCATTGGAGAGGTGTTATTTTTTAAAGCAAATGTTAATTGAAAAATCATTAAAAAAATAAAATCAAATATGACAAAAATTAGAGTGTTATATGTGTTTTTACGAAAGTTAATTTGTAAGAATAACTTTCTTTTAAAGGAGCATCGTTGTAATATGAAAAGCAGAAACACAAACTCGTAAGATAAAATAAATTTTGATAAATAATTAGTGTTGTGCTTTTTGTTTTTTCTTCTTCTAAAACTAATTCATAAGAAATAATATTTTTTAAGTCTAAATTACAATTTTAGTCTCCTTTAAATTCTCAATCCGTGATTTTGATTTTTCTTTTCTTTTTTTTTTTTGTGTTTTGAGTCTTCTTATTTTAAAAATTTATAATTTTAGTTTAATTTTTAATTTTCTAAAAATTTATTTGTTTAATTCTTATATTTTAATTAATTAAATTATTTTTTATGATGCTTTAATTAAATATGTTAGATTTAGAATTTAATTAGATCAAAATAAAAAAAATAAAATATGTATAAAATTGAAAATAGGACAAAAATTATGATTTTTTTAAAATAATGAAATCACAATCATGAAAAAAAAAAACTAAACTGGCATATTAGAAATTAAAGAGAAACTAAAATAATAATTTAACCTTTTACTTAATTATAACTTTTTGGTATGAAAATCATATGTGCAAAAATAACGCGGAACCTTATTATTTTTTAAAAACAAATAATAATAAAAAATGATTAAAAAAAAAAAATTCTAGTTAACATCTCTTAAAACTTAACGCAGGATGTATCATTTCTTAATTTAGCATCTCAATAGTTTATATGGGGCAACAGATGCCACCTTGGTCGCTAAAGCATAGTTTATTTTATTTAAACATAACATCCCAATCAACCAACTTCATAAACTGAACTCACACCCGATTTTTTTATTTTATTTTTGAATCTGTAAAAATTAATCTGACAACACTTACATCAATTTTTTTAAAAAATAAATTATTACTCTTAAATAATTTATAATAATTTTTTATAGAAAACTTAGGCTAAGTACAAAAAAGAAAAGGCAGATAGACGGTTGTGTTGATGAAGAAGGGAAATTGGAAACACGCTTTGGTTGTCCAAAAGAAAAAACGCGTAATGCATGTTGGAGTGGGGGGTTACTTTCTAAAGAAACTCGTATTTTAGTAGTCTCACTCTAACAACTTATATATAATAATAATAATAATAAAAAAAAAGTGTCCGAAAACATTAATTGGTAATATATTCCTTTCTCAATAGAGTTGGGTGGATATCTTGATAGTATTTAAGAGGCAAACTGGTCTGTCTGATGAGCTTCATTCACATAGACATTAATTAGTTTGTCTCTCTAAAGGATCGATTGAAAAGTAGTGATGGTTCTCTCCAAAACGGCATCCGAAACAGATGTGTCTCTCCATTCAACCTTCGCTTCTCGCTATGTCCGAACATCCCTTCCAAGGTAAATAAATTTATGGGATCTTATGGATCTGTCTTTTTCATGGATGAATATTTATTTATTTATGGATGGATGGATGAATGCATTGCAGATTCAAGATTTCTGAGCAATCGATCCCAAAGGAAGCTGCGTATCAGATCATAAACGATGAGTTGATGTTAGATGGGAATCCCAGGCTTAACCTGGCCTCCTTTGTTACCACTTGGATGGAGCCTGAATGTGACAAACTCATCATGGCTGCCATTAACAAAAACTACGTCGACATGGATGAATACCCTGTCACCACTGAGCTCCAGGTAACTTCCTACCCACCTCATTTCATATTCAATATTCTTTTTTTATTTTTCATTTTAATATTTCAATCTACTATTTTTATTTTAATTATTCTTCTAAATTTTCTTACGCAGAAAAAATTATTTAATAATAAAATAATAATAATTTTATCAAATTAACTCCAATTTTAATTGATTTTATTAAATATAAGATAATAATACTATTTAAATTGTATATAATAATATAAATAAAAAGATAATTAATGTTATGTTGAAAAATTAAAATCACAATTGTTGAGATAAATTTTTTTATTATACATGATAACTCAAATAAGACAGAGAGTATCTTAATCTTAAAATAATTACAGTTTAATATTTTTTTATATAAATTAAAAAAAAATATTTCAAAAAAATAATATTTATTATAAGATAACTTTATTAAAATATTTTTATTTTTTAATTATAATAAATGTATCATAATTTTTTATGATAAAAATATTTATTAAAAAATAAAATTAAAATAGATATTTTAATATCTTATTAAAAATAAAAACATAATAATTATAGAATATTTATATAAATCTTAAATTGTAATTATTTTAAGAGAAAAAAAAGACTTTTCACCTGTTTTGATTGTTAATGATATGGTCAAAGAGACTTTGAACAGTTAGTCAGATATAGTTAACCATAATGGCTGTTTTAGTGTCATTACAACTGTGAGATCACACTAAACTTACCTACCTTAACACATTTTCGCTACTTTCAATTGGATAATCAACCTCTAAATGAGTGTCTATCATCCAACGTGCAATTGCTGCTGATTTGGACGGACAAAAAATATTATATATACTAACAAGAGAAAATATATTGATTTTAGACTTGTTCCCGTTTTAATTTAAATTTTATCTAATTAAAAAAAATTAATTTATCATTGTGAAGAATATATCAAATGAGAATACATCTTTTGAGAGGAATGAAAAGTTTTAAGTATAATTAATTTCTTTTATGAAAGATTAATCTTATAATCAGTCTAAAGCGATGCAAATGCAAGATATTTTGAAATTTTATAAAAAAACAAAAAGTTTTAATTGTAGTGGTTACTTAAAACAAATTTTTTTTATTACTATAAATAAAAATTATAAATATAAATCAATACATCATATTTAATAATTAAAATTAAAAGAATATATACATGATTTTTTAAGTACTTAAATGACAACAAACTAACTATTGATTTTAATCATTTATGTATGATTTTATAAATTTAATTTTTTAGTTATATTTCTAACAATAATAAATTTTCACTT
>JAMLFT010002505.1:0-25263 GCA_026544285.1 Pachyrhizus erosus | reverse complement strand
ATTTTGTTTTTTCTATGATATAAATATTTATTATTATATTTTAATTTAAATTATTTTATTTTGATATAAAAATTTTATTTTTACATGATATCACTAATATTTAGCCTGTAAATTAAATGTTATTATATTTTTAATTTTTTTTTACTCAATTAATATGTTTATAAATAAAAGTTTCACTCTAGCATGATGTAAATATTTATATTTATAATTTAAATATTAATATATTTTTATGCATAATTTATATTTTTGTATTATTTTATATTAATTTTTACATAAATATTAATGTAATTTTATATTTTAAGACACATTAAATGAATTGATTAAAGGATTGTAAAAAAGGCAATCACTTTAAATGAGTGACTAATGATATTAATATTTGATTGAGATAATGTAAAATATTTAAATTTATTATTAAAATATTTTAATATCGTACATTTAATATTAAAAATTAATTAAGATAATTATTTTAATTTTGTATAATTGTTATAAATTTAATATTTTAATTTAGAAATAATTAAATAATTTTAAAATGATGTAATTAATTTAAATTTTAAATCCAATTTCAGATTTATAACAATACAGTGATATATATATATATATATATATATATATAATCAAGTAATTTAAACATTTAAATCATAAAAATGACCCTTTGAGTTTGTGGGAGAAATTTTTTACAATAATATATATTACTTTAAATATTATTTTTATAAAATTTAGTACGACGTGATTGGAAGCAATGTTTTAGGACAACTTAATGTATTTTGTTCAGAGAATATTTATTTGAAACGAGGTTTTATACGGTAGAAGTATTATTTTTTCTTGAATTTTTCTTAAAACAAATGTTTATTTGAAATGAAAAGGTATCTTTTTTTTTTGGTGCCTGTGGCTATGGTAAATCATTTAGACACGTGGTTTACGGTGGATTGCTAACTTTTAACTACCAGATTTATCAATAAAATATTAAACAATTCAGATAAATATTTGCAATTTTTATATTAATTTTAATAATTAAAATTATATTACACATTGTCTACAGAGTTTCAAAATAAAATATTGATCAAATAACTTTGCAAATAACAAGGAGAAAAAAAAAAAAAGGGTAAAAATTTTAAACTTGGATTTGTCATCTAATGACTTGAATGATACAAAAAGCAAATCTTTTTTTTTTTTTTGTCTGGTCATAAATTAAAATGGAATGGAAAATTACATAGATTCAATTTCTGAAAATGAAATCACAAAATTAGAGTTTTCAAGATGAAGAAGACAAAAGATTCTTGAAGAAGTTGACGAAACCATCACCTAGAAGAACCCTTTTTGCACAACCATCAATGATGCCGATGGCGACGCAGTTGGGAAGAACAGAGACATGGCACTACTGGAATGAATGTTTCAAATTAGGGTTTTCTACTTTTAAAATGAAGGGTGTTTTTGTAAATTCATATTTTTAAAGAAAAAATAAACTTATAAAAGAAATTGAATGGACCATGGTAGACCATATGCAAATGTCATCCACTGTATCACTCTTTTTTTTTTTTTTTTTTCTCTTTAAAATCTCGGATCCCAAACTTTTAATAAGAATCGTGTCATTCATCAATCATCATATTCATATGATATAAATGTTCAAACTTGAATTATTAATCACAATTAAGAACATAATTGGAATACATCATTTTCTAAAATTAAAGCTAACTCAATTAAGACTAAATTAGAATAATATAAAAATAATTTTTGAATTTAATTTAAATATACTAAAATTGTAAGTGTTTTTTAAATTATCACCCAATCATATTTGTATTTACTATTTCAAGTCATAATCGAGGTGATGGTAATTTTAAAATAGTTGGCAGTGTAAATATTTTTACACTAGTAATTTATAGAAAATAAATTCAATAACTTTGCTTACATCTCTGACGTATCTCGTTTAACTTTTATTTCTTCATTAGAATTTGGACATATATTGGAGGACTAATAATTAATTTAAAATTTTATTCATAATTTGAATTTGTATGTAATACATTTTACGTAATTAATTTAAATGTGTATTAGATGTATTTTGATGAAATTGAATATTTTATTTTGAAGATTTTGATCAACTTTATATAATTTTTAATTATAAAATAAAGAATTAAATATACATTTAAATTAAATTTATATTTTAAACAAAATTATTGGTATTTTGAGAAAATTGATTAGATACAAAATTCACCTTTTCCTCGAATTTTTATAGCATAATTTGTATTTTTTTTTATTTCTATCAAATGCTTTTCTATATAATATTATATCATGTATTCTATCATTAATATTGACATACAATGTGATTTAAAATAGGTATTTAAAAAAGTTAAACTTAATTAAATATATTTTATCTATGTAATAAATTATTAAATAATTCTTTAAAGATTTTTTGTCCTTAAAATTAAGGATAAAGATGAGTCAAACAACTTGTCAAAAATTCATGACTTGACCTGCATAAGACCTGACTTAACTTAATTCATTTATTAAAAAGTTAGACTTAAACTTTTTAAAAAAATTTATTAAATTTTGTAGGTCACTTTTACCTTCTCTATATATATTGTCATTTTATAATATTATATATAATTCATATACATGATAATATATAAACTATATAAGTACTAACAGGTCTATTTAGATCCAATAAGCCTACTTAAACCTAGGCTGTGCCACAAAATAAAGTTTTTTACACACTTTCAGGTTATGCTAGACTTTTATGTTGGTCAGACCTTAGAAAAAGGTTTACAATAAATAAATAGACTAGACTTAAAAGCTTAATCTTTTCGGTAAATATTATATTTAAATTTGTCAAAATCTAACCAATTTATATCCTTACTTAGACCATATTTTTTACTCATGATAAATGAACATTGATATTTGTGCTAAATATCTTCAATAAATTTATAAAAAGTTGATGGTAAATCTTAAATCATGATTGTTTTATAATTAACATTTTATTGTTTTTACATTATACTCAATTTCATATCTATATTGACCAAAATATATTCATAACTATATTTTGTTGTAAGAATAAATTCAAAATTAATGTTATAATTTAAATTTTACAAGCATGTACTACTATGGTGAGTGTAAATTTTTTTAGCATGTGAATCATATTTGGTATGATTTTTAAATAATTATTATATAAATTAATAATTTTATTATAAATAATTATTTATGATTAAATAATAATATAAAAGAATGTTATACTATTTTGTATATTTTATTCACAATTATACATTTAAAAGTATTTTTTTTTCAACATATATAAACAAAATTATTTCTATTATAATTGCATAATTTAAAATGCATTTTTATTGATCAAAATTAATTTTTTAAAATCAAAATCTTCAAAATTCGAAGTTTGCAAACATTTACTAATTTGATAATATGTATGAAAAAAAACACACACCAAGAGGACAGAGAAAAAAACTCAACCAAACAAGTGGGCTTGTACTTATTCAAGATTAATCTGGAATTTTGTTGACCCAGCAAAAAATCAATTATTCTCGGTTGTGGTTGTTTTTGGTATTGACTGAGTCAAGACAGTTTTCCTATTTGAATTCATCTGAAGTTTATTATTCTTTTATATTATGCAAACATAGATTCTGTTTTTTCTTAGATTTTTATTTGACCTATGACCTTTTGAGGAAGAAGATGAAGAAACGCAACCTTAAGAGCACAATTCTTTTTATTTTTTAATTTATAACTCTCTCCAACAAATTTATAAATAACCAAAATTACAACGAATCTGATTTGCACACTATTTCTCAGACAATAGAATGCATATTAAATTATAAACCGAGGACCCTATAGTGTTTTTATTAATTTACAGAAGACATGAAAAGAAAGAAAAAATTGAGCTCATGAGGTGTGAGTGGCTTGTAATATGAAATAGTTTTGTTCTCATGCGATTGTACACTCAGGAGGAAGGCCTTGTGGGAAACGCTTAGTATCAGTGCAGTAGTTGTAAATCATGTAGTTCTTTTGCACCCACTGAATTCTGGCTTGCCCTGTTGCATCCAGTGATTGTTTCAACCATGCTTGGTTTGATGATGGATTGTTGGAGGAGCAAGATGAGCCTGAAGAAGAGGTCCAAACACATGCTTGGGCATTGAAGTTTCTGTATGATGCTGTGAATGGGGCTTGGCTCCAATCAGTCTTCACTAGGCCTCCCCTTGTGGCCCAATCATCAGCGTTCCAAAGGCTTGAATATATTCTCATGGCTTGGTCTTTAGGAAAAGGAACTCCTTTTGATTCAAGATTCTTGAATTCCCTTATCGGTGTCCCATCCACGGAGAATCTAATATTTAGAATAACAAGAAAAAGGTTAATCATAGACTTGATATGGATATCTTCTGGTTAGTGTTTATTTAACTTCTCAATTAAGTTTTAATAAATATATAGAGTAAATAGTCTATTCCAAGATAATGTAAATAGTTTTTATGCTGTCAATTAGTTATAATCAATAAAGTATAATAATTTTGTTCACTTTTATAATATTTACTTAAAAAGTTATATCCACAATTATTTCCGATTGGTTGTCATTTTTTTGTCCACGTTATAGCTATTCAGTTCAATTAATGAAGTAGGGCATGAAGAGAGAAAAGAGGTATGCATGTATTTACATGATGCTCTGAGGATTCCAAAGAATGGAATATGTGTGGAAGTCCTTGGTGGGGTCGAACCACAGATAGAACTGCTGTTCTCTGTTACCTTTCCCTTGTGTGAATACGTTTGTGTGAAGAATATAAGGATCACCACTCAAGTTACCCAGAAATTCAAAATCAATTTCGTCGTGAGTATTCCCAAGAGAAGATAGCTGCAGCAATTACAAGCAAATACATAATTCATATTATTTGATAGAAATTTTCATGTTAAAACATTTGATATGGAAAAACTAATAAAGAGTTAAATTAATTGATAAAGAAGTACATGCAAGGTAGGACACTTACATAATAAGCAGTGACGGTGCCTGCAGAGTTACCAGGCACAAGCTTTAGTTGCATGTCAATTTTTCCAAACAAGTACTCGTTCCTAGAACGAAATCCAGAGCCAGAGGTTTTGTCTAGGGACAAGGTGAGAAGTCCCCCACTGTTGAGGATTTTGGCACGACCATCACCCCATGTTATCTCAAAGTCTTGGTTGAAGTTACCAGCGGAGGCTGCAACCACATAGGTTATGAGAAGAGCAAGAAATATCTTACTTGCCATTACAAGACGGGGGGGGGGGGGTGCTTACGTTTGGTTTTAATTAATTTGGTTGGAAAATATGGAGAAAGAGAAAGAGAGGGACACAAAATGCCAAGAGAAGTATTTGGTGAGGGATGGAGTGCATGCAAAGTCGTGAAACTATATATAGGGAGTGCTTTAAGAGGAGGCAATTATGAATGTGAAGGGCCATTGGGGTTTGGAGGTGGTGGAAGTGGTTCGGAAAAAATTACAAACGTGTAGAGTGCAAGAGAGATAGATGTGGGTTGACTTGTCTTTGGTGGAGAGCTAGCCGAGTGTGGGGACCCTGACAGCTAAGGAGGGGTGATATATCCAAATGTTTTCGAATTATTTGGGTTCTCAACCCAAAGTTTTTATTACTAATAATTATAAATATATACATAAACGCACTTGAAAACATTGGCTTTCAAACCTCAAATCAAATGGCAGCTGTCTAGATTATGGTGGTAGTCTTCCTTTAGTTAATAGTTCCACGAATCCACTAATTACTTGGTGCTAATATTAAATATATGCTTTTAATTGGTCCTCTTCTGCCAGCCAGTTGGAAGAAGAAGTGCCTTAATTAACATCTTTTCATCTAACATCAAATTTGTCTCGATTTGGTGAGACTAATAACTTCATCCTAAAATTGGAACATATTACTACATGAATTGAGATACACAGGGCATGCGGTGTATGCTTAAGTTTTGAGAGATAATTTAGTTAATTAATTAAGCAAAATTGAGAATGGAATAGTTAGGTAAGTAGCTAAGTTTTCATAGCTTGGTAGCAAAGTAAAAGAATGGGTATTGAAAGGTTGTTATTGGTATTATGTCATCAAGTATTAGAATAAGTGGTGTACATATGGGGAAGTTTCAAATAATATGACGTAGAAAGGAGGGTTATTTTTTGGATGAAAAAGTTTAATGGATACAGGTGTTAAGTGGGGGATATTTATTACAGTATAAAAGGAATCACTTGTGTATTTTGGACTTTGGAGTTAATATATTTAAGGAGCTGGAGAAGGTAGAGAAATGAGTTGTTACTTGTTTAATCATATCAGCTTTCTGCCAAAAATGGCTCTTTCGTGGGTCAAATGTTGCTTTCTTGCAAAGCTGGTTATGAACATAGCACTATATAGACTAAATAGTATATATTCGTCGCCATTTATGAGAAGTGGAATATCGCATACGCTTTCTTAGGGAAGACCTTTTCCATCTTCTGGATTCTTGTGAAATTGTGACTTAATCAAGCCTTGTTTTCTCATTTTTAGCCATACGAATTAAGGACTATCATTTCAAAATGCTCCCATATTTATCTGTGTGTTTTGAAATAAACTTCTTCTACAAGTACGAGTTTAATGTAAGTAACTAAGTTTTATTTATTTGGTTGGTCTTAGTTATTTTAAGCCTAATATGATATGTTAACATCCAATTTTTTAACAAGGAATATAATTGGAATGTATTGATAAATCATGAATTATTACATATAATATGATTGTTAATTTTTATAATAATTATTTTAAAAATTATATTTCGATGATGTAATTTTTTTACACTCACAATATATTAATATTAATTTCTTTAATAATAAATCTACACTAATAAATAAGATAATGGCAGGGCCTATCCTGGCCTAATTGTGTCTTTAAATGAATAAGGCCTTTAAAAAATTTATTATAGTATTTGAAACAACAATAATTTTTTAATTAATTAATAAAAAAAAATTTAAAGTATAGTTTTTTTCTCTCTTAAAAACAGGTCTGTTGTTTTATTATTATTTTTCTTAACTATCCTCTTTTCTATAATTTTATCTTTAGTTGATTCTTTAATACTATTAATTTTAGTTAAACTATACATTTTAAATTTTTAAACATTTTAAATGGTACACATTAAAATCTCGTTACACTTTTTTCTATTGATATTATAAACTTTATTAAATTCTAATTGAGATAGTAACAGAATCAGTTTTTGCTTAAACCTCTTTGTCTTGCAACATTTTATTGTAATTTTTAATAGCATAGCGACAATGTTGTAGGGAACTTCGAAATAATGTATCTTTCAATAATGGAAATCTTGAATTTATTTTAAAAATTAAAATATTTCGAAGAAATTATATAATAAAATAAAATGATATACCATATAATTAACACACTCAACTTATTCTTTTGTAAATACATATATTATTTATAGAATAACATTAACACTTTTCTAAAGCAACTGTTGCTTTGGCATAAAGCATTTTTTCAAAATTAAAGTAAAAATCTTACTTAAAATCAATAATGTTTCAATAATAATTAAATGGATTAATTATATTATCAATTGAAAATGATTTATTGAATAAAAATTCTAATAAACTATTTAAGAAAAAATCATTTTAAAATTTGCTTTAAGCTTGAATAAACTTTTGTTGTCCTCGATAATAAGTTCCCGCCTCTACCCATAGACTAACGAATTTAAATTTTTAAATAAATATAAAAACATTGCTAAAAACATTACAGTAAAAAAAAAATCCAATAATAATAAGTAACATTAAAATAGTTTGAATAGAACTACCTTAAATTTTTAAATAAAATTTTAAATTGAAATATTATGAATAAAAAAAATTAAAATGATAACTTCATTAATGTGACTAGTCAAACAATTTTTTATAAAACTAATAAATATTTTATAAAATTAATAAATATTTGATAAAAAAATTTAATTTTAAAAAATTTAAAAGTAACTAATGATATCACCACATTGAAGAAAAACAAGTTTACATTATTTTTAATTGCACATAAAAATAAATAAAGAAAAATAAAATTATGTTCTTTAAAAAAATTCACTTGTAATTTTATACTAGAGATATTGTATTAAAAAATGTTATTGACACTTCTCTTTAAAAAATAACATAAACTTTAATTAGATTAAAGGAAGATATTGTTTCTTTATAAAAAAATCACTTTTATAAAATATTTAATTTAAAAAATAAAATATTTTATCTTAAGTTTAACTCCCCTAATATTAATGAATATAAAGAATGAGAGAAAAGAGAAATGCACATATATTTAAAAATTATAAAGAATTTTATTAGAACATAAATTTTTTGGAATCAAATTTCACATTGTTAATAATATTTTTTTATTTGAATCTCTTCAAACTCAAATAAAAATTTATTTCTAATAATTTGTTATAATCTTAATCCAAATGTTTATATTTGTCTCTTCCAACATAATTCTAAGAATTTGTGTTACCTTTTACCTCTCTAGATACTAATAATTTTTTTAAAGTTTATTTATAATCTATAATTTAATTATAAAATAGCTTTATCAAAATTTATTTAATTTTTAATCTAATTTGATAAATCTCTGACCTTATAGAATATGTATTTTATAATAAAAATTACAACACAATAACAATATAAAGAAATCTATATTAAAAAAAATAAACTTAATCGAATACTAACTACCATACGTAACTTTTGACTTGGTATATTAATTTTATGACTCAAAGCTCTTGGCTTATGATGTGGCATGTATTGTAGTCTGATTTATAAATATTAGTTTTGTTAATGTTAGCCCAATCAAAATTATCTTCTCAAATTATGCAAATATGTTTTAATTTGTAAAACTTATGTGTAGGTGTTTAAATTTCTTTTGAAGTAAATCGATTTATTCTTTTTTAATCAACACTCTACATAAAATATTGTCTTACACGTGATACTATGTATTAAACGATTATTAGACTTTTGAATTTATAAAGTGATTATTGTCTGATTATAAAATTTTACAACAATAAAAGATTAAAAAAATATCTCTTTTAATGATATTTTATATATTTGACCACCCAAACTAGAATAATCTGGTTTTATCCCTAGTTATAAAGAACATTTTTTCTAAATAGTAACGAATAAATAAAACGGAATGATTGTAAAGTTATCTCTATTTTCTATAACTTGTTAATTGTTAAGGTTTTTATAACATAACTTTATAGTAGTCATTGAGAGTTTTTCTATGTAAAAAATGATTCCAGAAAAACATTAATTATTGCTTTCATAACATGTATATTTTGAAAAAACATTCTTCTTATTTTTTATTTTGAACCATTACTGGGTAAAAATGTAAAATTCTTTATCTTTGTGCTTTTGTACGCTAACCTTTTTGAAACATTTCTTATTATTTTTGTGTATATTTCAAGTATTTTTAGGTACAAGTCTAGGTGATAGGTAAACACTTTCTTTTGTATCTTCCAAATCCTACAAAGCTAATTGATAAACTAGATGTAGACTTAATCTTGTATGCCATTTGACTTATACATTAGAAATGAGTCCTTCTTGTTCTTATTAGTAAATACTTTGAAACGAATCTTGAATTGATAGAAGAAACTTTATTTAGTACAACACAAAATATACTTTCTTCATAAGAAAGCTGCTAGGATGCATGATTTATAATACAGAGAGATTATTAGTTTTATCACAAAAAAAATTGTCTTGTTATAATACAGTTGAACTATATTAAAAAGATTTAACTTAATTGGTTGAGTAATACATATAAATATTTATAAATTCTTTTGTATATAAGTTTGATTCTTACATTTTCAAAAATAAAAAAAATCATTTCAATCCATTTTATTTCATTTTCCACAATTCATTAATTCAAATATAGCTTAAGTGTTTGAATATGTTAAGATTATTTTTGACAAAATTAATTGATAAATTAGTTAAAATTTAAAAATTTATTTAAAAAATTAAAACATAACATTTAGTTAAAAATTATTAACTTGATTATTAAATTAAAAATGTTTGACAAAATAAGCTATTGAATCAATAAATAAACATAAAACGAAAAAAGGACATGGTTATATTATTTTACATATATATATATATATATATAAGTCATTATAATTATAATTATAAAATGTTATTATTTTTTAAAGATCAAAGATTTGATTAAAAATAAAATAAATAGTAAAATATTAAAATAAACAATAATTACAATGAATAATGTAATAGTAACAAAGACAGTAAATGAAAGATTTATTAAAGTATTGAAGATAAAAAAAATAGAAAAAATTATAATAAGTTTAAAAGTCACTTTGAGTAATATCTAAAAAAATTGGAAATTAGTAAGATAAATTCGTTTATCAAACATTTTATTTTAGACAAATAAAATTATAATAAACTAGTCAAATAAATAATAAGTTAACTGAAATGATTTTTCAAAATCAACTATACTCTAGAGGCAAGAAAAAGGAATTTATTACTTCATTGTATGTATATGTATTTTACTTACCAGACGAGTTTGGACATGCGTTTAACATTAACCGTGCGTTTGAATTCTGATATACACACACTTGACGTCGATGGATCACAGAAGAATTGCTTTTGACACAATTTGACATGCTGAATCACCAATTAGAAACCAATATATGTATGTCTGATGAAAACAATCTTTAACGTTTATTTCAGATAACGTGAGATTCATGTAGAGACAATCAATCAGTTGTCCATAATCAAAATATATATCAACAAAGAATTGAAATCACGTTTTGAAATGTGAATTAAAAAATTTGGCTGGTCATTTCAAACGCATAAAATATCTACAGGAGAAATGGGCAATATTAGGTATTGAGACACCAATGATATGGGGAAGAGAGGGAATGACCAATTGATTCCAATTATTGCACTTTGCACCATCAGATTCTTCATTTCATTCGTTATCCCAACTTATAATAATCAAAGCTGCAAATCCCTCATTTCTTTCTTTATTTGCCTTCTTCATAATGTCAGATACATACTTTTGCCCCTTTTTTTGCCATTCCCTCATCTCATAATCTCTGCTAATTATCTTTCCAATAAATAATTTGCCACTCAATTAATTAATAATCCCACAACGCCATGCGAAGCATCTTCTTCTTCATATAGAAACTCTTTAAATTAATCTTTTAGATTATAGAATTCCGATA
Source organism: Pachyrhizus erosus (assembly GCA_026544285.1). Classification (NCBI taxonomy): domain Eukaryota; kingdom Viridiplantae; phylum Streptophyta; class Magnoliopsida; order Fabales; family Fabaceae; genus Pachyrhizus; species Pachyrhizus erosus. The sequence goes on along the minus strand of JAMLFT010002505.1, from coordinate 14,093 downwards.
TTTTAAAAGTTTTCAATTCATTTATTTTAATTCATGTTTAATTTAATTTTATGATTATCTTGTATGGAAAAATTAAAGCGAAAGACATAATTTTAAAATCTTAAGAATCGGGAGTCACTTGGTTTGAGAAAATGCTTTTTTTTTTTAAAATCTTTTTCACGTTATTTCCTTTTTAAAAGTCTATATAAAAACAGTAAAAGAATGAAAACAAAATACAATAAAAATTTATTTTTATTATTTCTTGTATAAATTTTTTATGACCGAAAGCATAATAAAAATAAAATAAAACTTAAAATTAAAGAAAAAACACTTTATTAAACCAAAATTTCAAGTATTGATTTTAAAGCTTATTTGATTTTTAAGTGTATAATGTCAAGATCAATTAATTAACAATGATGGGTGTAAAAGAAACGTTTAAGTTTGGAGTTTTCTACTTATGATCAAGTTGGGTAGTCTAATCAATCAAAAGATAACTCTGACTGTGGACTTTGTAGATAAAAACATCATGGATTGAGTGACATCGTCATTGGTTGCTATCGCCAATATTGCTGTCTTCCATTTAGAAGACTCGTAGTTTTGCTGAATTGAATCTCAAAGCAACAAAAACATGCCAAATAATTGGAAATTTAATACCACTAGTTAAATGGAAAAATATGCTAATAATTAAGTTCGCCCTTGGTTATGTAATTTTAATTATTAATTTAAGATCCTATGAAAAGTTGGGGTTGGCTATTCCATCAATAGCTTTTTCATACAAATCTGCTTTGTCATGAAGGAAAGAAAAACGTAGAAAGAAATTTCTTTTTACTAATAGGATACAGATATGATCATTGGTGGGATGAAGTGATTTCCTGTCATCCACTGAATAGGATAAGAAAGAAAACCCAAGCAATAATAGCATAGCAAACAGTCGAATTCTATATTTGGATAGATATAAAACATGTTTGAGTAAGTTTATTTAAAAGTAATTTTAGGAGAAAAATAATTGAGATAAACTTTTTTTTTTTATAAATTATATTTTTTTTATAAATTAATATATTAGTTAGTTTGTAAAAAAAATTTGTATATTTTTAAAAAAATAAATTTTAACTTGTACATAAATTTATTTTAGTTTATAAAAAATTATTTTATTTTTTTATTTAAATTTTTTTTAATAAATTTATCTAAACAAATTTATATTAGGTAATACTTCTTAACTTGACATATGAACGAAGATCATTGTTTCAATATTTACATTTGAATGGGAGTATATTTAAGAGTTATTTTTTTTTGTTAAGATACGTAAATTATTATAATAAATATCTTATTTTAATTTTATTATTTATACTTAGTTATTTTTAATTAAAGTTAATTAATTTTTAAATCTTGACATATATTAAATTCAAGTGATATTTGTTTTAAAGATTCATAGACATTCAAATTATTTTAACAATGTGAATTCAAATTTAATTTTAAAATTTTGAATTCAATATACCATATCAAACTAATAATTTAGTTCTTCTAAAATGTAATTTGTTTTAATTTCTTTTTGAAACACTCATATGTGGGTCTCTTATATATAAAAAGAAAATGATTCAAGTTATTTATTAAAATTATGATAAGAATATCAATTGTATGAGTAATAAAATAAAAGTAAAATATCATCTTTACAAGAATTGTGATTTAATAACAATAGAATTAATTATTTATTTATTAATTTAGAAATAAAGAAAAGATTGATTTAGAAAATATTTGACTTTTTGTTTAGCTGAAAGAAACAAAAAAATAATTACAAATATTAGATAATTCAATTAATAAAAATTGTTAAGTGTTGGATATTTCTTGATTTTCTTCTAAGATAATTTCTTTTCCTTCTAAATCTCTTCTTATTATGTGAATCACTTAACTTTTTTAACTTAATTTAAACTCAATTCTTTGGATGATATAGCTTTTATTTCTAATTATAAACCTTAATATCTTAGGCAAGTAAAATTAGTCACGAGTATTAGATGTAGAAAATTTACACAAATACATACAATCTATCTTTATCCTTAGGCTCAGAAATTATATGACCATGAATTGAAACAATCTAAGTCTCAATTTTCTAATTGTAATATTTAGACTACAAAACAATTTCTTAATTGGTGTCAATAGTTGAAAACCATTAAGCATAAATTTAATAAATAAATCAACATAAAAGAAACAATATTCAAAAGGAAAATCGATTACAATAAACTCAAACCAAGGTTTATCTTAGCCTAACATAAAAGAGAATTAAAAACTTATAGAAAGAGAAATAAAATAAATCATGAAAGGGAGATAAGGATGAAGTCCTAAATCTTCAAGGATGATTGTCACTTCCTTTCATTTTCAATGACGGAGGATGATTTCTAACCTTCTCACTTCTTGTTCATAGAGGAGTCAAACAATATTATAAATGTGAGATGTTCCCTTTAAATAGTGAGTTTTGGGTTTTTGATATGTGAGTCTCTCTTATAAGGTCACTTAAGTGAGCTAAAATTAGTTTACTTGAGTGAGGTTAGTAAATATATGGGTCTTTATTTTTTTATGTTTGGTGGTAGTGCTTTAGGCTCTTCTCCAAATAAGTCCTTCAACAAAATTTCTTCAAAACTAACAAAAACAAATAAAGATTAAGTGTAAAAAGCAATAAAATTCAACTTCAAACTAAGAAAATTATTTATTCAAAGATTAACTAAATTGAGTATAAATACAGTCTAAAAACATAAAAAATATTAAATAATTACACTAAAATACTACAAAAAATTGTTAATATAGCTGACAATTATCATTAGTCTTTATTTTTATTCTTTATTTTTTAATCTAATAGTTTTAATGAATAACTCATATTTAATTGTTAATTCAAAAAATAAAATAATAGATAGAAAATAACTCTAAAAGGATTATTCTTAAAATAACTTAATTTCTTTTTTATATATTCTCTACAAAAATTATTAATTTTTTATATTAGTTCTTGAGTTTTAAAACTAATAGTTTTTCATTCCTTTATTTTTTAAAATATTTAGATTCTAGTTTAAAAAGTTAACACTTTTTCTCTCTATACAAGAACTTAAGTTTGTTATTTTTTTTAAATATGGATTAAGGATAATATTTTAAAATTAGAGACAAATAGAAAATTTATATTTTTTTCAAGGATTAAAACATCATTAATCTTTAATAAACTAGGTTTAGTTACTTTTCTTTTTCTTTACACCTAAATTTAAAAACTTAGATTTAGTTTTCGATTGGATCGAGTATTTTTTTTTCTCCCACATTTATCCTACTTTAGAGGTAATTTTGCTCAAAATTTTATTTGATATTAAATATAAACACATTTTTCAATAAAAAAAATTGAACTTTAGTTCAACACACGTTGTGGGAAATCAAGTTATTTAATTGCTTATTCATAGGTAAATTTGGTTTTAATGCATGGTTTGGAAATATCTTTTTTGAAAGTAGTAGTAGCTTTTTTTAAACTCTTAAAAAATTTGAAAAAAATCGACTTTTGTTAATTTATTTTAATTAATTGTAATAATATCTATATAGTTTTGTTATAACAAGATTGCTTTTAAGCATGAAGTAGTTACGCACGAAATGCGTGGATATATACGTGAATTGATAGCATATGTTGAAATAAATATTAATTCAAACTATAAATATGATTTAACAAAGTACACTCTTCGTGCGTCAATTTGACAAAATTCTATTCCTAAAAAATTAGTATCTTTCTCTTTAACGATACAATAATTGTGTCTTATGACGTCACTTTTGACAAAATTTTAAATTAAAAAAAATCATTAACATAAAGTAAAAGAGTCTTTAGTTGATTAATTTAGAGTTTCAAAGCATTTACGATGTTTTAGTAATTAAAATCGTGGGAATCAAAATCAAACTATAATAACACTAGAAGGAACGAAACTAAAAAAATAAAGTTCATGCAATTGTGCGGATTTATAATTACAGCGTGTTTGCATATGCGTTTTTGACGTGAATTTTCACGTCTCCTGTGATGCTATACATTGTTGCTTCCATGTTTTTAATAATTTGGATGTAGTTTTCCACGTCCAAAACGTGTGTCCAAACACACACTTAAACTACCACTAGTTTTTCTGCTTTGCTATTTCTATACACGATGCAATTTGAATCGGATGCCCTTGTTCTTAATTAAAAGGTTGTTTGGTGAGGGGTCATTTCTAAACTACAGTTTATGTTTGTCTTTACCAACAGTTGTGTAGAATGAGATTGGTTCACATAAGCTTAACAGGACCCAATTATTGTTCGAGTCAAAACATGCATATTTCCTGGAGTTAGGCATGCATATTGCCAAAATTCGATCTTCAATGATGTGCATGGACAGAACTTGAAGCAATCCACTTTGACTACCAAAGTAGTGTTCTTTATTTGTTAACATATATAATTGCCAAATGTTCTTATTCTTGCCTAGGTTGGTTTTTATTTTAGTGTGTTTGTATGTACATAATTCATCACTACTACGACTTTTATCTATTTCTTTTTTAAAAAGAGAGGAATATAAATATATAATTGTTGAGGGTGGGATTCTCGATTTCTCGTCAATCCAATGCTTTTAAGCAAATGCTTTCTCTTTATAATCAATTAGGACGTTCGTATAATTAAAATTAACTCGCTGAATTCGATAATTTAAATAAATCTAATTAAATTAGTTCATATTATTTCAATTAATTTTAATCAAACTAATTAAATTGTATACCCTAAACCAATGATATTTTCTCTGGTTACTAGATTTATCTTTTTTCAGCTCGTACTAATTTGATAATCCAATCAACTAATTTTAAACTTTTACAGTAATATACATTTTGAACTCTAAAACTTATTTTTTTTTCTTTGTTTTCCTCCAAAATACTTTTGAGCTATGACGATGGAGGTTTTTGTTGTTGAAAGTATAGGTCATTTTGTACTTTTTGAAGGTAGAAGAAATTTTGTGTGGTAACCACATGATTCATATGTCTTTTTGACTCTTGTTCTGTAGGCATTACTGCATGACAATCCAAAATCGTGTGTCCCTCTAAACCACAAAGCTCAAAACAAAAGTTAATAATACCCATTGAATTAACTAGGGCTTTATTTATCTTATCAACTTTTTGGTTCAAAGCATCAAACTTAGTCATCATCATATCAGTACTGCTAAGCTCGTACTAATGATTCTCCTTGAAGTGTTTTCTATCCCACTGGCTATGGTTTGTACCCATAACTTCAAGGATGACCATTGTTTTTCAAGTTGCTTATCCATTAATGCTTTTTTAGATGTGGAGTCCAATGTCATTCTACTCTAATAAATAATTCAACCCATCACAGAACAAATGGATTGTTAACCATCGCTCAATCAAGTCTTTATATCTTTCTCATGCTTCAAATACTACTATTTTTTGGGAGCGAAAGCATAAGAATGTTGATTGTTTGGTATCGTAGAAATGTGAAAAAATTTTCAAAAAAATATTTGTGGAACCTACTTTTAAATATTTCTCCGCATGATTGAGAAGAGTTGTGCGAAGATTATGTATCTTGCTGCTCAGGATGCACCTCCCAACATTACAAGATATGTGTTATATACTTATAATAATACTACTAATAATATAATTATCATAACAATGATAGATAATATTATAATAATAATAATAATAATAATAATAATAATAATGAATAGAAATAGAAAAAATATTTTTATTTAATATTAATTTATTATTTATCCAATAAATTTAATTTAAATATTTTTTTTATTTTACTCTATTTCTTTTCAACCTAATAATCTCTATTTTTATTTTATTTTATTTTTATTTTTTTATCTATTAACTTTTATTTATTTTCTTTCTTTTCACACAGTGAAACACAATGTTGATATTTAAAACACTAGTCTAAATCAGGAAACAAGGCTACAGGCACAAGGCACTGATGACGGGCCTTGGGCCCTTACAATTAATAAAGATAGTGTGGGGCCAATGGGTCCAGCGGTGGTAACTGGGGATGAAACCACGGACGCAGAAAGTGACAAGTGGCAAGGCAAGGCGGCATTAGAAGTGAAGCATGAAAAAGAAAAATAAAAAAAGAATTGAGAATGTTTCAAATTTAACTGGGAAGTGTGCTACATACATAGAAATTTGTCATTGTGATGGTGAAAATAAGAGGGAATCCCTCTCTTTCTTATTTATTTATTTATAACTTCACAATCAAAGAGTAGACAAATTTGAGATTTGAATGTTTGCATTGGACCGCATCTGTATATGCCCCCAATTGAAATATCCGACAATATTACTATTACATTGTTTCCATCAATTCTATGGGAGACCCTTATGATAGAATGCTTCTCCAACCTTCTTTTTTGTTTACCAACAGAATAATTGGCAACAACAACAACAAAGAATTAGTAAATACAAGAAAAATCATCGCAAAATGGTTGCTGTTGCCAGTTGTTGAACTTAACTCTTCATCATATTTGGCCATGACAATATTGACCAACACGGTTAAACCAGAATGCTTGCTTCTTTCCCCAATAATGCCTCGAAGTATACTCCAAGGTTTCATTTCATTCTCTCAACTTGCATTTGTACCTAGTACTTACCTGCCTCAGATAATTGGTTGTTTCATTAACATGATTCATGAACATTGCAAATTCATGTATTATGTGCGTCATAACTTTTGATTTTTGCTAACCATATCCAGTTGCAATACCTGTCTCACTGCTTGAGAAAATGTAATTTAAATATTATGACTGAAAATCAAGGCATTGAAATAGGATGTATAAAAGGGTTCTTTAAGCTTTCTTAAAATTTTCATGTTCCCAGTTCTTATAACAATGATGAAATCTTGTGACCCACTGACTTCAGAGAAACCTCCTAGTCCTGCATCCTCTGTGGCTTTGCAAACCTCCGCGTCACGCCATGACCCTGGAGTGTTCTTCTTCCTTGGAGGGATTGTAGTGCTCATCATATTGCTGATTTTTGTGTTTATATTTTGGAGGCGTATTAAACGGCCAGCAAAGGTGATGGAGAACACAGCTCTAACAAGTCAGCACCATGGTAATTTGTGGAAAGCATCATAAATAAAACCATAACATACAAAGCAAAATATTTACTACTAAAATTATCTATTTGCCTGCAGCATATTTGGTTAATTTTGCTGATAGTTGTGCTTATAATGATCATCCGTCTGTTATTTGTGCTTGGTACCAACCAACAGGGAAAATATATTGAACCGTCAGAGGTGATGGAGATGATAGTCCCAAATATAAAACAGCCAGGGAGTTGAAAGAAAGCTAAAAACATATTTTTGACACTTGAAATATATTTTTGTATACAGTGTACCATTGTAGGGCTCCTATTGAAGTTCCCTTTTGTATACAGGACCGATGGAGTTTATTAGTGGGAACCTTCGGACAATTAGCTACTTTGACTTCCGGACATTGAGGAGGGCCACTAAGAATTTCCATCCTAGAAATCTTCTTGGAAGTGGTGGATTTGGGCCTGTCTATCAGGTATAGGTACTAAATCTAATGTCACTTGCTTTAATAGGCAACTTTGGTTGTTGATTTTGAGAACCTGATCTTTTAATCGTTGATGCATCTATGTTAATTATACAAGTCCTGTTAACGAGTGTCCTGAAGTCTTGATTAAGGAATAAGGAATAATAAATAGAAATTTTTTAATAGAGATAGGGGGGGAAATGTACTGGAAATCATGGTAAGTTGTTAGTAACACTTTTCCATAAAAGCTTTTCAGTTTTGATTCGTTAAGAAGGTCACTAAAAGCACTTGTTAATATTCTCCTAACTGTATTATATAATTTCAAATTTTAAGAAGGCAGTGGACAAATTGTTGAAATTCATATTAATGGGGTGTTAAAAAGAACTTATGTTTGGTAGTTGAGCCTCGCATAAATGCATGTACTCTTATTGTGGTTACTATTCTGAAATTCAATTGTTATGACAGGGAAAGTTGGCAGATGGAAGGCTTATTGCAGTCAAGACATTGTCTCTTGACAAGTCTCAACAAGGAGAAAAAGAATTTCTGGCAGAAGTGAGAATGATCACAAGCATCCAACACAAAAACCTGGTTCGCCTTCTCGGATGTTGCACAGATGGGCCTCAAAGGATACTTGTGTACGAATATATGAAGAACAGAAGTTTGGACCTCATAATTTATGGTATCCCTGCTTAATTTTATATCACCTGTCAGCATGGTGTTTGTTATATGTAAAATGAAGTCCGTGATAGTAATTGGTGAATGTACTTTCCTTGAAGCTGTAGATCTTGTGCATACCATGTCTAATGGGTCATGAGTATTTGAAAATAATTCCCAAGTTTTTAAAAAATAATTCCTACTTTGGATATTTCTGTCATCAGGAAAGAGTGACCAATTTCTGAATTGGAGCACTAGATTCCAAATTATTCTTGGTGTAGCACGGGGGTTGCAATACCTCCATGAGGATTCACATTTAAGAATTGTTCACCGTGACATCAAAGCAAGCAACATTCTTCTTGACGAGAAATTTCAGCCTAGGATTGGAGACTTTGGGCTAGCTAGGTTCTTCCCTGAAGACCAAGAGTACCTTAGCACTCAGTTCGCTGGAACATTGTAAGTCCTTTTTAGTCAATACAACCATTATATTTAGTCAACATTGTAATAATATTTTTAGTCAATACACACATAAACTTTGTTGTCTTGTAACTTCCTATTAAAGTGCGATAAGGTCACTTCCAGAGATCCACAAATTCAATAGACATTATCTTTGGTCAAGTTTTCTGCTGATGATCATTTTTGTCTTCATTGGTCAGAGGTTATACAGCTCCTGAGTATGCCATTAGAGGAGAACTGTCCGAAAAGGCAGACATCTATAGTTTTGGAGTTCTTGTGCTTGAAATCATCAGTTGTAGGAAAAACACAGATCTTACTTTACCATCAGAAAAGCAGTACCTCCCGGAATATGTAACTTGTCACCTTTTCTACTATATGTTTGTTTACTTAATATTATTTGTACAATTAAACCCTCAGGTGGTTTGAAATGCTTGTATAAATTAAACAATCTTTGATTACAGGCATGGAAACTTTATGAGAAGTCAATGTTGATGGAAATTGTAGATCCAAGGCTGCTAGAACATGGCATAGAAGAAAAGGATGTCATGCAAGCATTCCACATGGCCTTATTATGTCTTCAGCCACACGCGGATTTGAGGCCTGCCATGTCAGAGATGGTAGCAATGTTGACATTCAAAGTCGAAATGGTTACAACACCAATGTGGCCAGCCTTCGTTGATCGAAGGAGAGTAATGGATGATGAGCACCACTCATGGGAAACCATATCCGACTGAAGTGACAACCCCATGTAAAGTACCATTACTCTACAACACACCTCATCCTCATCCTGTCAAATAAGGAACCATTTCCTTAAAACAAGGAAATAAATCGATCAAAATTCAAAGCCTCGGATAAATTATGGATTTCACTTGCTTTAGGTGCATATGTATATATATATTCGGAAATTAATCATCTCATGTTCATTGCAAATTTTGTGCCTATCTCTTCCTACGCAGACACTAGTATTTACTAATAATATTGGTAGAAATTCAAAAGGAGTGGCAAAAAGAGTATATATTCTGTAGGAGAGTTCTGCGAAGTTTTTGCTGTAATGCTCATGATGATAAGTTTGTCCTTCGAAGATAACTTTTTTTTTTTTATAAAAAAATTGTCAACTTGTTGTTAATAGCAACTGTAATTCTAACTGAATAACAATATAAAACTCTTACATTTCAGTGCATAGAGTAACTACTAAAAAAAAATTGAATATTTAAATGTGTGTTTTGGAATATAAACATTAAATTTTGGATCCATGTGTCCAAGATAGATCATGCTTGCATATAATTATGTAAAAAAATTTATATTATTATTTAATTATAAATAATTATACATAATAAATTTATTAATTTTTATAATAATTTTTTAATTAAAAATTATACCGATAATAATTTTAAATTGATTGATAATATAAAATTATTTTATACTATCAATATATAATCATTAAATTTTTATTATTTTACTATTAATTTGAAAAAGAATATAAACATAACTTTGGATCCATAAGTTCAATTTTAATAATAATAGATTGATTCTATTTTTTTTATCTATAAAAATTGATGACATGTATTAAAAAATTATGATTGTTGATATTATACGTAAAATATGTTTTAAATCGTAATTAACTTCTGCTGCAAACTAATCTCATATCTTATGAAGTTACATAATTTTTGTGTATTAGTAACAAATTAATTAGGATCATATCTTATACTTATTTCTTAGATAAAATACATTTACGAACACTTTTTTTATTATATTAAGAAAAAAATCCTAATCACGATATACATTTGATTTAACTAGAGTTAACAAAATAAGTAAAACTCAACAAGGTAGATTAGTCTTAACTTAAAAAATTTGACTTAAAAAAAATTCAAACTAATTTAGTTTGATGTGATGGACCTGACAGATCAGACTAAACTAAAAAATATAGATCTAAATTTAAATAAACTTATGTTAATCTAATATTATTTTTTAAAAAAATTATATATAGTTTTAGTTAGGCCAATCTAATTAATTTTTTATGTTTGACCCAACAAACTGAGTCAAAGAGTGTTGAATTATCCGTTTTGACATCAATGGATTTTAACCTTCCCTCCACCCTCCAATACTATAAAAGACAATGATAACCAAATTATTCTCTCCCTAGTGTTCTACATCACACCTATCTAATCCTAGTCCTATCTTCCTCCTCTTCTAAAGCTTCCATAAAACAAGTATGAAAGCCTGTTCTCCGTGTTCCAAGAAATTCTGAGTGAGAGAGACAAAACGAAAGGAAGAAGGCATGGAAGCATTTTTTTTCCATCCTCTTTGACTATTTTTCTCCATATCCATTGCTCTTGTGTTTATATTAGTGTTTTGACTCTTTTGAATTGGCAAAAGGGATTAGATGATGCATACAATTCTATGTGCATAAGATAACCTCGAGATATACAACGAGACGAAAGAGACCGTAAACAACACGAATGGAAAAGCACCGTGGTTTATGTCAAAAAGTAGCTTTTGGTGGGATACAAACAGGGAGACAAAGACAAAAGAAAAAAAAAAAAAAAACTTTTGTGTATGTGTGTTAAGTTTTCCCTTCCAATTAATACTGCATGGCAGATAAGATAACCCACAGTGTCACAGGCACCCCATTAAATTCTCCCCCGACACCCATTCAATGTAAGCCTCGCTACACACCCTACGACATATCACTATTAAACGGATCGGGGTTGCCTGCAAATTAAACGGATCTGTCAAATTACCCATCCTCTTTTGTCCATTTTCACTCATAACTTAATGCCCTCACCTCATTAATCATTCAAATATGTTAAAATACTTAATAAAAAGAAGATAAAACTTGTAAAAGATTTTTAAATTACTATGTTTATTAATTTTTTATGAGATAAGATTTAATAGACATATGATAAGTTTTATTAATTGAATAAATAAATTATATAATGATAGTATCATTCAACTAAAAATGATTGGCATGTTTACGGATTAACCTCTAGATCAACTTATTTAACTTAAGAGTTTAAAGAGATCAAGTAAAGAAAAATCCGCATTTGAAATAACGTAAATTTTGTCAAACGTAACTCATATGAACCGCGAGTTATACGAGCTAGTCCGCGGATCGAGTTGAGCTTTAATTCCATTCAATGCCGTTTATTGATTAGCAACGCAGGTCATGGGTCGTATCACAAGGCTCTTATTTCTCTTTTTAACATATGAATCATATCCATGCCCCACCCAAAACGTACGTAACATCTCCTCTTAGTTCTATTATGTCATTTTCTCATAATTCTGTTTCCTTTCCCACCATTTCATACATTGAACATAAATAAAAAAATTTGCTCTCCCGTCGAAGAAAAGGGATTAAAAAATATCATCATTTTGGTCCATACGCGGGGGAGCTTAAACACACAGCACAGACATGAAAGTAGTTGCATCATTTTTACATGCGAGCCTGTTTCTATGCTCACATATAAAAATACAATTTAAGGTAGCTATCAGCAATGATGGAGCCATAGAAACCTTTCAATAATAATTCATTTACAAAACAAAATAAGAAGGAAGCCAAAAACAAAAAGGGGAAGGAAGGGGGGAATTCAACCGGGAATTGGGATAGAAGGTAAAATTTCGGAAGAAAATGTGCTCATTTCTTCCAAAAATGACATTGACATATAGCAATATAAATTAGAAATATGAGTTGATGGAAGAGAGATGATGTCTTGATGGTCTACTTTTACCTATTATGCAATGGATTTGGACCTGTGGGAACGAGCCTTTTTTCTTCTGATGACGTGGTGTTGTTACCATAGCAAGACAAGTGTCTCTTGCGGTTGCATTTGCGTGCATCATCCAGTGCCACACTCGTCTTCTTCTTCTTTGCTCCATCGAACAAATTGCTAACAAGGACGGTCTTCCTTGCCACAGTGTTGGACCCAATACATGCCCACAACAAAAGGCACAAAACGAGTATCAGCTCTGGTATTCTCATCTCGCCAAACTAATTAAGTTAAATTCAAGAACAGCGAGAGTAAAGAGAGAGGAGAGAGCAGAAGAGATAGATAAAAGAGAAAAGCGAGGAGAGAAGAAGAGAAGGGAAGAGAGGGAATGAATGAAGAAGAAGAGAAGGAGGAGTTGGTGCTGATATTATTATAAGTGAATAAGAGGAGAGGTGAGGTGAGTATAACAAGAGGGGGTTAATGGCTGGGAATGGGATATTAAGTATGGTACCTCGGATATGCAGTAAAAGACTTTGAATTTGATACATCACATCTATGTGGTCAGAAACTTCACCAAACCTCATTAATTGACTTAAATTCTACTTGACAATATGTAGGTTATTCAAACCAAACGGAATTTGAACATAAATGATCCATGGGTAAAATATGGTGCCAAAAGCACAACATTCTGTTCCTTAGACAGTGGGAACCTAGCCAGCCTAACACACACCTCTACCCTAAAAACCCACTTGGGATTAGAGAAATTCTCCTTCGGTGAGCTTCACCACGTGCCGCTTCGTTTGAGGACCATACTTGAAAAGCTGACACTCTCATTCATAAAAGAAGGAGTTGCAGGGAAATTAATTTTGACTGTAGCATGCATTGAATTGATCAATGGCAATGCTCTTGCTTGCTTTTGAAGCACGTCTTCGATGTCTCTTGGGGTAGAGTTTTTGATTGAATGAATGAATGAATGATGGAAGTCAAGTGTTGGGTTGCAAGTTGCAAGTTGCAAGTTGCAGAAATGTTTTTGATTTGGTTTGTGTTGTGTTACAGTACTTTTACATGGATATATATATAACACTAGAGGCTATAGAGACAACCTGGGAATAGGTTAATGGCAACGCCGGAGTAATGAAACGACAGTTGATGCTTCATTAAAGCCGGCCATTTCTGTTAAAAAAGGAAGGTTGGTTAGTTAGCTATCTTGCTATGTTGTCCAATGCTTATGCTTTCAGTTTCACACACATTACATGACACACCCCATCTTCTCAGTTCTCACATTGAAAGGCCACACAGAAAAAGGTGCAGAGGTCAGCGATAAGTGATGTGACCCATAATGGGCGAGGCTGATATCATGAGATAGTCTCTGTTCCCTTCTTTTCCACCGTTCCGTAGCCAAAAATCTATACGGAAAATGGACAGAAAGAAACAAAAACATGCCATCTCTACGGGTATTCACAGCATTTTTACTCGCCTTATATCAGAAATCAAACAGACAGCAACAGATAAGAAACATACAAATCAAATTAATGACTCGACATAAATAAATAAATCAATTATATAAAAAATATTTTATATTAATTAAAATTTTTAATTTTATTATTTTTAATATAAAATTAGTTTTTATTTTTTAAAATATATAAAAAATGAATTATTAATTAATGGTCAACTTTCATTTAATTATAAATCATAAATATGCACTAATAATTTAAAATTTGCAATGTCAATAATAATTTTTAATTATTATCTTAAGTCTTTATTATACTATTTAATTAATTTAT
>JAMLFT010002504.1:0-25268 GCA_026544285.1 Pachyrhizus erosus | reverse complement strand
AAATTATACGTTATTTTATAAAATTAATGAAGTATTAAATATTTATTTTTCATAAAATATTTAGTAAAAATATTTTATATTAAATAACAAATAAGAAATAATGCAATTATTCAGAGAGAAAATATATTTATATTTTAAAAAAAAGATCATATTAATTAATTTTTTTAATAAGGTGCCTAAACCTTATGATGAGTAAGGGAGGGAGGGAGTATATGAGATAGTGTTGACAATGAAATTCAAAGTGGTGAAATTCCTTAAAGAACATGACAGGAGCATGATCAAATTTTTAGCCGGGCGTATCAAAGTATGAATCAACGTGCGCTATGCATATTCCCAAAGAAAATGTCAAGTTGTTTTCTAAATTACATTAAAAGCAAAGTTTTGCCTCTCTTAAAAAACGCCTCTGCCTCTGTCTCTCTGTGTGTTCGAATACATAGAATCCACTTTTCCTTTCCCTTGGCATATCATATCATAAGCAATCAACATTGATTTTGCATCACATCACCTATCTTTAAAACCCCTAAACTCCATTGTTTTTCTTACAAATAATTAACCAATGCCAAATAAAAGACTATCCCTTCTTTCACTATTCTTCCTCTCTCTTTCACTGCACCTCGCACTCTCCGCACCGTCACCGTCTCCGTCACCGTCTCCGTCTCCGTCACCTTCCATCCATGCTCCGAACCCTGCCCCGGCCAGTTCACCGCTGCCTGCGCGGACTCCCAACTCTTCTCCGGCTCCTTCGCCTGGAAGTTCTCCAGCGGACGGTAACCAGAGCGGCTTGGAGGAGAATGAGAGAACAGAGAATTCATCAAGAGGAGGATTGAGCGGGAGCAAGAAGGCAGGGTTAGCGATCGGAGTAATAGTGGTGGTGAGCGTCATTGTATTGGCAGGGATGGTTTACAAGAAGCGGAGGCAGAATATGCGCCGCTCTCACTGTGCATACGTCGTAAGGAGAGACTTTCTCTAAACAGTAAACACCTACACTCTTCTTCTTCAATTGCTTTTCTTCTGTCACCATTGTAATAAACCATCTCATTTTTTTTTTTCAACGTTCCTTAATCATTTTATTCATCTTTTTCTTACACATATTTTATAATCAAATATATATAATAAGAATTTTATTTTTTTTATTTTTCTGATATCCGTCAGTTCGTTCAGTACGTGCAGGCACCCTTCTTTATCCATTTTATTTACGTATCATCCGTCTTTTTAAGTTTATTCATCATAAACTGAATTCCTTATAGCCAGTTCTTATATTTTTTTTGAGATAGTTAAAGGATTAATAAATTAATTATTAAAAATTATAATAAAAATATGTTGGTAATCTTAAATGTATAATTTTTTTAATCATTTTTATTTTTTTCACTCTAATCCTTATACCTTTGTCTTGAGATAATATTTTACAAAAATTAATAAGATAATATTGAATGACTTTAATGACAATCAGATGAAAGTGTATTATATTGAATATGCATAGGAGCACCTTGTAAGAAAGTCCATTATATATGTATCAACTCATTTTGTTACTTTTATATGTAATAAGGCCGTTTCCAAAAATTTGAACATGTTTATATTAAACTTAATTTTTTTTTGTATATTTTTTTTATATATTCGCGACAACAATTGAGATCTGGCATCTGTCATATGTTTAGTATATTTTAAAAAATAACTTCTTATTTTTATCAACTTTTGAGGAGTTTTTTTTTTTTAAAAAAACAATATTATTTCTCTGAAAGCAATTTAACTAAATAATTACTTAATAAGGTCATTTGGTCGAAAATGAAAAAGATAAAAACGTAAAAACTACACCACTGAGTAGAAGTTTGGTTTTCACATTGGACAGTAATTACACGCCGAAACTATTTGCTGAAATTGTGGCTCTAAAAAAAAAAAGACAATTCATGTCCTGTAATTATTGGTTGATTTTTTTGAAAAAAAAAATCTAAATAAAATATAAAAATTAATATAGAATAATATGTAGTTCAATTTAGTTTAGTCTGAATATAATATCAAATTTAAATTAAATTAATTTTTTTGCAATTTAGTTTGATGGTTTTCATATTTTAATTTATTAACACGAGGTAAATTATCATAAATTTACATAATTATTATGTTTTATTGTTTTTAAAAAGACTAATATATTTTCCTTTTTTTTCTATTTTTTTTCTGTTACTTCACACTATTTGTTAATAATATTGACATATACTACTTTTTGCAATACAGTAAATTGTGCACCACATGCTATTCTTCGATAATATTGATATGCTCTGAGTAATATATAAAAAGGGAGAAAATTGTGTACCTCACTTACTATAAGAGATAATATTATAATTAATTTAATTCTTATCATTAATAGCATAACAAAACCCTCAAATATTACAATTTTTATACAAAAAAGTATATTATAGATCACATATATTTATAATTAATAAAAGCTTAAATTAATACTATATATAATACTAAAAATCTATTAATTAACATCAATATAAATATATTGTACAGTTCAATTTGATCTTCATAATAGAAACCGAAAATTAAACTAAACCACAAAACAATATAATTTTTTCCGTTTCATTTTTTGTTCACCAACTTGATGCTTTATAACGATTTTCTGCTTTGAACACTCTTAATAATTTATATCAAATTGTTAAACAATAAAAATAATAATAATAAGTCTACGCACATCAATCCCTTCTCTTATAAAACTATTAATTAGTTAGCATGAAGGAACTTGAAATTATTGAAATTTAAACCTATAAATGGCACTGGCGTGTTTGGAATATGACAAATTATATATCTCATTCCATCATTGTCATTGATGCTTTCCATTATTTTAACCAACTTGACGTTTGGGAAATGGGAGGCAACGAGGTTTCATTTTCTTTTGTTTCTTATATTTAGAGTTTAGACACTAAATATTAACAACTGTGCTATCGCGAGTACACTTATTAAGAATTAAAGAAAATAAAAATTAATATACTAAATATTAATTTTCATTAAACATTCATTGATAAATTTTTACAAATATTTGCTAATACTCTTTAGTATTACACTACCAAATGTATAAATTAACTGATATAATATTATTTTAATTTAATTAATAGCCTGGAGTTCGAATATTAAACATGTTTGATGGTTTTTAATTTTTTTTCATCAACTTGATAAATAAGTATCAACTTGAATTTGCATCACGACTCTCACGCTCCTTTAAAATCTTTTGAAACTTTGATTTCTTTTCCATGACCCAGGTCGTAGTATCTCACACTTCCCCTTATTTCCTATATAGTCAAAGAAATCGGGTTGTTTATTCTTTTCTAATACTTCCATGAGCCCAACTCTTTGTCCCTTTGATTTTCTTGCATATTGCATTCATACATTTATATTCTATTTATAACCATTGGATGACTATTGAATGGTTGAAATTTTAAATTTGTGTTTTAAATTAATTGGTTGAGATAAAATATGAGTCATCCAATCTTCACCTAACAATTTTAATTTCCTAAATGAGTAAATATATTAAAAAGTGAATGTAAGTCATATTTAGATCCCGAATTAGATTTAATGTAGTCAATTTTTCGAATATTCGTATAGTTAACACATTTGTAATCATTAGATGAAAATTAAACAACCCAGATTTTGAATTCATATTTTAAGTTTGATTTACTGAGTAAAACATTGAGTTAATTAATAAGACAGTTTTGAGTTACTGAATATGTGATTGTATGGAAAAATGAATATAAAAAATCTAGATCTTTTATTTGATCGTGATTAGATAGTTTTACTCTTTCTTTCTCTGTCACCATACTTTGTTGTGCTTATGTCAACTCTGTCACTGACCAACTTTCTTTCTCATTCTTCGTCACCTTTTGTTCATGATTTAAACCTTTTCCTTACCAACTCATCATCCCTAGGTTCATTGCTACCTGTGTTAAGTCCAAATTTCTCTCAAATGCCGTTGTCGGGGGGGTTCTCCAATTCCAATAAACGATAACTTAATCAACCACACTTAAATTAATATTAATGTAGCAAAGAATTTGTCAGTATGAGGATTGAGTAGGATCGAAAAGACATTGACTGTGATTGGAGTAGTGATCACAGTATTTTGATGGTTCTTACAATTAATTAATTGGATGAATGATATTTTCATTTTCTCTTATTTTTAAATTTAATGATTTTTTTATAATCACAATAATTAAGGTCTTTGCCTTCATAGTGGAACCTTGAGATATTTGAACATGTTTTGATCTTTTGAATTTATTATGGGACTACTCATTTGCTCAATATTTAATCAAACTTAAAGTTTGGTGTCATTTTTTAAAGATATATTATATGAGAATTGAACTTTTAGATCTCCTCCACAAACTTAACATGTATTGTTAATTGAGATGGATTCATTAATTTTTAATAGCTATTTAATTAATACTTTATGGATATAAACAAATCAAATAACTTTTTTTTTCTCATATCATAGTATTAGTGCTTTTATTGTGGTTGGTTTGATCACCTATCAGTTGAAATGAGTTTCACTACAGTAACAATAGTTTACCATTATGTAAAACAATTTTAGTATGCAATGGATTTCATAAAAGAGACAATGAGAGAAATGAGAGAGAGGTGAGAAGGAAGTGAGGAGATATAAAGGTAGGGAAAGAGATAATATTTTAAAATTTTATAATTAAATAGTTAATTTTTAAAAATATTTGTATGGCTAAATGAAAGAGAATAACTTAAAAATAATCATAAAATTTATTTAATTTTTAAAAATAATATATGAATGAATTGAATATTTATTTATAACAAATTATTAATGAATAGCTTGAATTACTTTTAATAAATAGATCATGAAAAAAATTAATTTTTTAATAAATTTTTAATGATCATAAATGGAGTAATAAGGTTGTTTTAATCTATTCATTATAATTTAAACAAAGTTTTGTCCAACTTACTCCTTTAACCTAATGGTACTTGATTTTCTCATTTGACCAATAATAGTGGATCCATCCCATCATTATAGTGATATATAGTAGTTGATTTTGTCACATAACAATTGCAAGGAAAGAATCTCTGAAACATTAGTGTTATTCATCACATTTGTATGATCCCTTTACAGGGTATACTCTTCCTCTATAGGTTTATTTTCACCCTCATGCTGCTTCCATTTAATTATAGATTCTTTTTGCTTCATATGTGACCCATGACAGATTTCTTGCTTTCTAAACCATCATCATTTTGCAGATTTCCTTTTGCTGCTACTTGTAATAAAGACTCTGATTTTTTAATATTTTATTATTATATTAATTCGTGTATGGTTTGCTATTTGTCTTGTATCTTGATAAATTGTAAGTGTAATAAATTTGTACATATATTTTTATTAAAAAATGAAAGAAAATTATTAATGTGATTAAAATTATACAAATATTATGAGAATTTATTATAAAAGATATTTTTTTATTCCTATTGGTTTCGTTGAGTGCAGCCTCTCTGATATATTTCATTTAGAATTTGTTTGGATATGTTAAATTAGGGACGATTAGAGAGAAGAAAAATAAATAAATAAATAATCTCTTTATTGTTTGTTAAATATGTTGTGTTAATTTTTTTGCAAAACAGTTTAATAAAACAGAAACAAATTTCTATTACGTTGTTATTTTTTTAAAATTAACACAAACGGAAATTTATTTCCATTAAAGATATTTTAAATAAACAAAAGAAGGTTGGGATGTAAGAAAATAAATCAGAAGAGTGCAAATATCAGTGGCCGAAAGAGCTAGTAATCAAATATGGGCTCAGCAGCATATACGTGGCCTGCAAAAATAAAAGGTGACAAAATAAATGCAACACATTCTACATTATTCGGTTTCTGAGAATATTTTTGGGCTAACCCAAATCTAATTTTTTTTATTTTTTATTTATAACCCAAATTTAATTTAACACTAACTCACTTAACTAATTTAATTTAGCCTTCTCCTAATTATTTAATTTAATCTCTCGACTACTCGACTATTCCACACACACAGTAATTCATGTTTTTATCAGAAACCTTTTCATTATTAAAACCTTGAAATTGTATTTTAATTCCTACACACGTATTTTTAATTTGTTTAAATCTATGATATTTTCCCAAAACCAATTAATATAATTCCTTTTAATTATTTTATCTTAATTCAAATATAGTTGTAAACACAAATATTAAAACTATCAATTAAAATAGTAGCAAATAAAAATAAAATAATATACTAATTTATTTATTTTTTAATTAAAGGAAAATAGGAAAAATTGGGTGTTACAAACTTCACTTTCATAAGTCTTGTTTGAAAATAAATATAATTAGATAAAAAAAGGATATAAAAAAACTAGTTAATTGAGAGAGTAAGAAAAGTAAGAACGTCACTTTGTAAAATGAACATTCAAATTTATAATATAAAAGTAGATTTAAAGCAAACCAATCCTATTATAATTGAATTGATTTGATTTAAGTTATCAAATTAAATTAAAAACACAAGCAATTATATTTTCAAGTTTTTATTCTCACATGTTTGTTGAGTTTAATTTTAATACAATATTAGTATAAAATAAATTATATTGTTAAACAATTCAAATCACTTTGGATATAACTTTAAATAAAATTATTACAAAAAGTCAAATAACTGATCAGTAGATAACAACATAAAAAACATTTACATTGACAATATATTTTAATTAAATTCTTATTTATTTATATAAAAAATTAATTTAATATTAATATATAATAAAAATTATTCTTTGCTAATTTTAGACAATAATTCAATTCCAAAAAATAATATTATTTTAATTAATAGATAACTTTTTCTACAATTATAATTTTATATTTCATTAATTTCCTTACATAGAATATCATAAAAAAGAGTTAGATGGTAAACATAAGTAAAAACATTTAGTAATACTAGATAAGAAAGTCAAAATAAATGGAAAAATAGACAATAATGGAGTAAAGATATAAATGCTACTAACTTATAAAATGTATAATTTTTAAAGTTTTTAAAATAAAAATTAGTTAATTGGATGCTCAAATTAGTTTAAGTTGAAAAAACAGAATTTGAGAGCTGAACCAATTGCAATTAATTTGATTCAAATTTGAAAGAAATTATATTTTATGTATTATCAATATAAAAAAAAACTATACTGTTAAAAATCATAAAAAATATAATTTTAAGATAATTATTATATAAATCAACAAATTTATTGTATATAATAATATATAAAAAACCTTTACAAGTCATTTTCAAATTAGACTATTTACTTTTTTTATAAGAAAATTAGACTACTTAGTCATTCAACAAATGATTTAATCAAATCAATTTAGACTAATTTAATTGATTTGGTTGAAATAAATTCTTGGGGTCAACCTAATCTGATAAATACACTGCACATGGTAATAAGTTTCTTTGTTTGTCTGTTGCCTTTGTTTTTCTCTTCTAATGTTTTTGGTCAACTTTAATGGCTTAGACGTCGGAACAATTGGAACGTCTTGTTAAGAAATGGAGTCCCCATGCATAATACATATGAAAAACATGTTAATAGCAACCAAACGGTAATCACATTCTGAAATCTGAATGATGGAGAGATACCGCTTAGCTAATACAGACAAATTGTATAACAGAATATTCCAAGAATTTCTCATTTTATTATTATGATTATCATTATTGATGGATCCAAAGCAATACATTATTGTCTGTATACATGTTCTAGCTGTCGATTTCCTCACCCCAGCTTTAATTGGGAACATTATCAAAAGGAACTTAAAACTAGGCTCATACTTAAGCTTACATGTGTACAATAATAGGATATGACAATGATCATTTTACATTGGCCTTGAATGCCAATCTCAAAATTGAACTCTCGCTTTTACTCCTCTGCAGGAGGATCCACCCAACGTCCATGCTCTTTTATTAGATCGATCAAGGCATTGGTCGCATGCTCCATTGCAATTCCACGCTTCACCACAGTCTGTAATTGTAATAATTCCATTCAACTTATTGTCAAAATCCATTCAGCATATATACAAAATTGAAAACAAGTTGGATTTCCTTTTTCAAGTTGTGAAACTTAGTAATTTGTGCATAATGGACATATTACCTTCCCAACATAGAGGTCAATCTTCCCGGGAGTGCCTCCCACATACCCGAAGTCTGCATCAGCCATCTCCCCCGGTCCATTTACAATGCATCCCATGATTGCAATCTGATGCAGAAGAAAGTAAACAATGCAAATTAAAGGCATTTCATTTCTCATTTTGTACAGATGAAATCAGTTTAAACGGTTGCAATCACGAGGTTGGAGCATGATCTAGAGAGGAAAGGACAAAGTGATTACCGAAACACCGGGGAGGTGTGACGTCTTCTCCCGAATTTCTGCACTTATTTCTTGAAGATCAAACAATGTTCTGCCACAGGATGGACATGAGACATACTCCTGCAAGTTCATGTCAGGCATATCAATAAATAACATGGCTATTTCTTTTTCTTAGAAATCAATGTTGTCTGTGTATGAACTACATACTGTCTTTGTATTTCTCATTCTGCAGCCTTGCAATAAATTGAAAGAAGTGTTTCTAAGAAATTCAAAATCCTTGTCTGGAGCTTCCAAAAGAAGCCCATCTCCAAGCCCATCAACCAGAAGGGCTCCAGCATCAGAACCAGCACCAATTACCAAGTCATCCCTATAAGAAGAAATGATTAGGTTTCACAATGACTACATATTTCTTGCATATTATCACGACTTAAAAATTACCTGTGAATCCCATTTGGAAACTGAATGTGGTGAATAACAGGGAAGTTTAGAGAGTTGTCGGATAGGTACTCAAATAACCTGACACCAATTCAAAGATATCAGGATTAGAAAAATTCCATGAACCAATGAAGATTAACTTCATGGAATGGAATAACATATGCAAGCAGCTCAGATCAATGTAGACTTGTAACTCAACAATTATGATTTTATTATTTAGTACCCATCAGGGAAATTCAGAAAATAAGGTCAACATGTTATATATCGGATTCACATTGCCAGATCGTTGCAAAGAATAATTAATCATGTGTAATATTCTCACCTCCTGGCTGCATGCACTCTGCTAATTTTGTCTTCTGTATAAGGCAGGTCATGGAGAAGCATGGTAGCATCAACTCCTTTAAGAATGTCCAGTTCTTCATAGGGCTCATCACCTCGTACTGACACAACCAAGCGTGTGCCTGATAGGTCACCAATTGATATAAGATAAGACATGAATTTGAAGTGGATGAGGAAAAGATGTTATCAAACTAAAGTACATGTTAAAAAATATTCCGTTGACCTTCCTTGCTTTAAATTTTAACAGACGTAGATCCCCCTTTAGCTTTTATGTTTAGACTCAAAGGGAGCTCTACATAATTTTCAAAACAAGGTCTGTTTCATGTTATTAAATCTGTAGGGATGTCCATGCAATTTATTTATAATCTAAAAATAGGGGTGGAGGGGTACTCAGAGTGAATAGCACCTTGTGGCAAAAGCTTATAAGCTCCAGTAGATAGTTCCTTAAGGTTTACTAGAACCATGGCATTGGGTAATGGCTTTGTTAGCTGCTCCGACAAAGGAGTTATAACCCCCATGCTAATATCTATCAGTCTCTTGAGAGCTAGTCGCTGATCACAGTACCCGAAGTCACAAAGAGGAAACAAACATCATTCTAATTGTCACAATAAATAGACAAAGCCAAAATAGTTTGATGAATGAAGCAGAACAAGCAAATGGTTCTATTTAGATTTTAGACTTGGTTGCCAAAGTCAAGGTTCTTACAGCATCAGCATCATCTGCTGGAGGAAGTTCCCGTAATAAAATTGAATCTACAGTTGCCAGATCCTGAATATATAGGGCCTACTATGTCAATAGCTACTTAAATCCACAAAAAAATCATCAAACGAAATAGGGTAGCAAAAACCTTAAACGGCATGCCAACAATGAGTTTGGCGGCAAGTGACTTGTAGAGGACCTCTGGCATCTGTAAAACTCAGTGCCGGAAAAATTTTCAGAATGACACTACCCACCTCCAAATAATATGAGAAAAATAAAGAGAATGAAATGTGATGCATGTAAACAGATAAACTGATAGAGAAATCCAGTCAGATAAACAGGAGAGAACAAGGGAAGAATAATCCAAATGTTACCTTTAGCTGATCCAAGGAGACTGACATGAGAACAGAACCGTCACGGTGCAGGACACCTCTGTAATCCACCTCCTCACCCTACATCAAGAAAGAGTTCAGTAATAAATCTATGGGCAGTGTCAGAAGAAGAAAATGTAAAAACAATTTGAGTTTGTGTGTAGTGTTTAAATATTTTTACAGAGTTTATAATATAACCTCTTTTTGCACTGGCAATTGACCAGATCGGCGTTGGAAGTCAAAATAATGTCTGTGCTTTTCTTCAAAAAGTTCCTGATGGAAGTAATGTCATCAAAGGTAGGTTCTAAGTACTTGAGGATACCGGACTTTATAAAGTTTAGGCATGTTTAATTGAAGTGTTATTTTGAACCATACCACCCCCTTCTGGAGTTTAGAAGCTCTCATTCCAAGATTTGCCAACCTTCTGCAAGGATCTATCTCCTCCTCTGGTGGTTCGGTGAGAGAAACCCTAATTGTATCACCCAATCCATCCTAATGAACAGCATATTGTCAACATACACTGAAAGTTGGTAATGGATACTACACAGTCGGAATAATATTTTCACTTTAATTGAAATTTGAATCATTTGCATTTAATATGCAATGAATCACATGCATACCTGAAGAAGAGTTCCAATGCCAATTGCAGACTTCATCCTCCCATCCTCACCTTCTCCAGCTTCAGTAACTCCCAAGTGTAATGGATAATCCCAGCCTTGGACATACATTTCAGCTACAAGTAAACGGTACGCCTGAACCATGACAACTGGGTTGCTTGCTTTCATAGAAAACACAAAATTGTGATAGTCCAACTTTCGGCATATCCTTGCAAATTCAAAAGCAGATTCTACCTGTCCAACCATTGCTTAGTAAGAACGACAATTCTTTGAGGGACACATAAATACACAAAAGATGTATTGCAGATGCAGAATAAGAGGGGGAAGGACTGCTTACCATTCCCCTAGGAGAATCTCCATAGTAGCTCATTATACGATCAGAAAGACTGCCATGGTTTGTCCCAATGCGCATTGCTCTTCCATATTTCTTACATTTCTCAACCAATGGTGTGAAAACCTGGCATTTTATATAACTTAAATAGGTCAATAACTTCATATTTCAGCCATATTATTAATTCTAATAGCAATTGAAAAGAAGAAAAAAGACTTTTCAGTTTCCACACATCAAGAAGCAACTACAAATATAACAGTCATTTCTGGAAATGTTTTGTTTAGACTATTGTTCAACTTCAGTAAAATCATATTCTTCTTTTTTCTGGAAAATAAAGGATATGGAAAGAATCTTGTGGACAGAATGATACAGTATCCCACATCCATTTCTTGTACACACAATAATTTTTTTAGCACATTTACAGAATACATAAATTATTCCCACACCTTCCTTCAATAAGGACTAAGGAGGCATGTATGAGTGTATGACAGAAGAGGGAACTTAGATGAAGTACTGATAAAATTTGAGATATAAAACCAACAGATGGATTGTTTGACCTTTTCAATATGCTCAAGTTCTTTCTGATAGTCTTCTTCAGTGTACTCTAATTTTTCAAATTGAGCCCGTCTGTCAGCTGTAGAAGACCAACATCTTGGATTCAGAATGGAAGCCAACACATGAAAATAAAAATGAAGGAAAAAAAATATAAAAGAAGACTAATGAAATAAGAAGAGATGCTTACCAAAATTTCCAGGGTTTACACGAATCTTATCAAAGCATTCAGCTACCCGCAAAGCAACAGAGGGAGCAAAATGAATGTCAGCCACCAACGGTATGTTGTAACTGGACAAAGATAAATAAGGATCCAGATGAATACGTAAACAATATAGGCCTACAGCATCAACCATATCCCATGACCTATATAGCTCACTATAATTTATGCTTACTTTTTCTGCACAAGGGTGTTTTTAATCTCAAAACAAGCATCGGCTTCTTTCTTCCCTTGAACTGTTATGCGTACAATATCAGCTCCTTTATCTGCTATTCTCATCACCTGCCAATAGACAGCAGATAAATAAACATAACTTCTCAATCCATGAGCCAGTTGTATTGAAAAAAATGGACCCCCAGTGTAAATTGGCCAGAAGCTAGTGTTATTAGTGCAAAGCAGAATAACAGTTGTATAACCTGTTCAACTGTTCCAGCAACATCCTTAGTGTCAGTTGTAGTCATGGTTTGAATTCTTATAGGATGCTCGCTACCAATAGCCACGTTACCAACCATCACTGTGCTAGTTTTCCTCCTGACAGTTTTGTGTAATGATTCACAATACTTTTGCCTAGGAACTGCATTCAAATTGTTATCCAAGAATCAGACCAAATGAAAATAAAATAATTAAAAAGGTAAAATATGTCTCTGATCTCTCAAAATATTTCAAAATGTTAATTTTATTCTTAATAAAAAATTTAATACATTTTTAGTCCTACATATTAACAGAAATAATTGTCTTCAGTCTCTAATGAGGACATAAAATTGCATCACTTTGGTAAATGTAGAGATTAAAAGCATATTAATTTTTTTTAAGGACTAAAACCAAATTTCGAAATATTTTGATGATCCAAAAACATATATTTTACTTGTAATTAAACAACCACTATAGCGGAAACGCCCAAATGGTCATTAGAGACGGCATTCGGAATGAAAATTGATGGGCAAACAACACAATCAAAGCTTTAAATCACAAAAAAAAAAAAAAAACAAACAAGAAAATAAAATGTTTGAAGCTAAGAAAGTATAAATACCCAAAAGAGGACTTCCTGGGGATGCGGATTGAAGTTCAGCAATATCCTGGCCAGGATTTGAGTTCCTGATAATTGATACCCTTTTCCTCGCAGATTTCATGCTCTTCAAATCGGAAACTCTCACAAAATCTATGCTTTTTGCAAACCCCAAACTGGAATCCCTTGTCTTGAGGGTGGACAACGAAGTTGGCACAGCTCCGGTAGCCATTTCTGAAGCGCAAGAGCACCTAACCTAGCAGATTAGAAATTCAAATAAACTGAGTCGATATTGGCAACACCATGGAAACCACAATGTTTCAGAATTTAATCAAAAGAAGCAGTCAACCAAACTGTGCTGCTGTGATGAATTTCAAACTCACAAAATATTTTATTTAGTCAACAAGAGAAAATTGACTAGAATTTTATTTATTTTATTGTAGCAGAAAAGGTTGAATTGAATTGAAGTGAAGTGAGTTAGTTTACCCGGTGGAGATGAGAAGAAGAGTGTGGTGGTGGACCAAAATTCAGAGCCACTTTACAATTCTCTCTTCCTCTGATTTAGAAAATTGACTTTGTAATTGAAATATATGAAATTAGGAATTAGGAATTAGGAATATACGACAAAAACATGGTTGTAGGCATCAAACACCAACATTAATATTATCCTTTACTGCTAGCAGCCATACATGTGGCTTCTGTTTTTACTTCTCTCAACTTCCATTTTTCTATTTCCTTTTCTAACCCCCTATATTTTGTTTCTTTTTTATGTCCATTCTCAATAAATAGTCATTTTAATTCATTGATTATTATTATTTAAAAATTACTATACCACATAAATACAAAATTAATTGCTAATATTTATATACTAACAAAATATGCATCAAGCGTAAACAAGACACGCGCCCAAGGTCCTGAGAGAGGGGCCAAAAGTCTGGAACTCCAAAACGTGAAAAAATGAGTCATGAATTTGATATTCCAAGGATTTTATGGGATTATTAGAAATAAATTTTCTTTTAAGTCTTATTACTTCTTACTTAAATTTATTTTGTTGATATTATTTATAATTTGTAATAAAATTTAACAGATGGTAAAAACGCGTTGAAGAGTATGTTGTTACCCCTTGCTCAGTTACTCTTATAATAAAGTAGATAGATCTCAAAGTGAATATACTGTATTAGTTATATGCCGCCATCAAATAAAAAATATGCCGCCATCAAATAATGGGTCAAAACCATTACCTAACCTAACCAAAGTCCCCTTTAAAGAATACAATTGCATCATTATTTTGTTAACATAAAAAATAAAGATATTAAGTTAAAAGGTAAGAGTATTTTAATAATTTAAAGACAAATAAAATGTTTAGTGTTTTTCAATTAAAATTACTAAATGTGCCTAAAATTATTATCAGAATCGTTAATAGTATCATGATAAAAAAAATTATTAATGCAATAGAAACACGTTGCATCCCCCTCCTACAAAGTATTGAATGAAAAATAAACGTGTTTAATGTGTAAAATATAAAATATGGGTATGCTAACAATATTTCTGGCACTTGTTGTTTAATGTAGTATTTATTTTAAAATTCTGTTGTTCTATTTTTTTTATCATTGAAGAAAATATATGTGTTATGTTGAGTTCTTTAAAATTAAACTCTTGTTTAAAAAAGTAATGATTGTTTATATTAAAAAATATTTTCTTCCTTTAAATAAAATAATTAGACTAAAATTTTAATCAAAATAAAAGTAAGTGTAAATTATAAAAACAACGATTGCTTATTATTAAAAAAATATTTTCTTTCTTTGATTAAAATAGTTGAACTAAAATTTTAATTAAAACAAAAATAAGTATAAAAATATGAATAATTTAAAATTATAAGTAAAATATATATGAATTACTTAAATATAACATGAGATTACGAGCTAAACATGTTCTAAAACACATTTGCTATTTACCATATAAAGAAAGTGGAAAGATGTGACGAGGATTTTATTTCTATGGAAAACGAAAACAAAAATGTTCATAAGCATATTGAGATAGGTTTGACTTGTTGTTTTTGCTTAACTCAAAGTTTTGATAAAATATACGTTTAAATCTAAATTTGACTCAAATATATATATATATATATATATATATCACATCAACCTAATTCATAGGTATAATATATAAATTTTAATATTATAATAGATAAGTTATAGAATAAAAGAAATATAATGCTAAAACTAAAATATATTTTATAATATATTTAAAAACAAATAAAGTCACAATGAATATAACGTTGTATTTTGTAAAATGGTATGTTATGTTAAGAAATATCATTATTATCAATATATAATTATTAAGAAATAATTTTAAAAAAGTATAAGATATCGGGTTGGATTTCCACAACTTAAAATACAATCGAAATCATTCTTAAAATATATTAAATATAAATTTTTTAAAATCAAATTTATTAAAATTAACTTTAGATTAAATTGAGTTAATAAGATGGTACAGTTTATGAATACTTCTACATATTATTAATATTATTATTAGAGTGTAAACTCGTGAGACGCACAACTAATTATGAATAGAATAATTTTTGTACATATAAAAATATTAATAATTTTGTTAATTTTTATATTATTAAAAAATATAAAATAATAGGATAATTTTATTAATTTCTTAGATATGTTACCGTGCAAGTCACGGCACACACCCTAGAATATATACATAATCTTGGTACTGATATAATTGCATCTGTTTCTTCTTCAGAAGGGTTTTTAATTCCACAAAAGGTCATGTCCTTTTTTTTCCAGTGAAGTCCTTATATTGTATCGTATATGTTAAGCATTAATCCAAGCCATGAATTTCGCTCCCTAAGAATCAAATTGCATCAATAAAATCCATAAGATAAAGTCACTGTTCAACCATCAAGTTAAAGATGACTATCAATGCTAGAAGCATAGAGCTTTGGTTCTCTAGGCCCATGATTATAGATGGCTCTTGAAAAGGAACCCTAGTACAATCCTAACTAAATAAATTAACTCAATATTTTGGTTTACATAAAAGATATTTTTATTATTAATGGCAAATTATAGGACAAAGTTTATGATATAGAATCCAAAGAAGCCCATATAGTTCATAGACTCTGCAGTCCACAGTCCAACATACCTAGCAATGTTGATTTGTCATCCTAAAGGCTAAAGTTCAATTGAAAATGAAAAGAAAGACACAGAAAATGGGTACGAACCAGAGAGAATAAAAAGGAAAGGAAAAGTGGGAAACAACCAACTCATTTGTATGAATGAATTAGTAATTAGTTAAAAAATAAGTGTGAAATATACCAAAACAATAAATAAAACTTTTGTCATGAGAGCTTTATCCATTCAATTCATGCAAGCTCTCATGACTTTGATATAAAAGGAATTCTCAACGTAAAAAGAATTGAATGTGTACCTCCTATGCATGTGGAAGCCGTAGAACGTGGAGATTTTGCATGTGCTTCGTGTCGTGTGTTGCTAAAGATTAATGGAATGATGAACTAAATGACGCGTATTTTTTGTTCCACTCAACCCTAGGCAGCAGCATCAGTGTTTGATAGCAGCCTCCCTTTGACCTTCTCAAGCTTAATGTGAACGCTACTTCTTTTATACTCCTTCAATTCTATTATAACTAATATTATATTAAAAGATTAAAATGTTAATTATTTTCAAACAATTTTTTTTTTATAATTTAACAGAAGGAGTATCATATTAAATACTCACATTGATATAACCCATGTTTTTAATCCACATTTTTGGGTATTGACATAGATCCAAATGCATGCTTAGTAATACTTTTGTTTTTTTAGTAGTCAGATTTTTTTATTTTATTTTTAATAATTTTTTATTTTTAAAATTTAAAATAACCTTAATTATTTATTTTTATCAATTAGACTTCTTTTTTTACATATATATATTTATTATAAAATAGAAATAAAAAATAAAATATAAAATTTACAACTTTTTTTATTAGAATTAAAAAATATTATATTTATTGATTTCTACGCACAAAATTTAAAAGACGATAAAAAAAACAATAAGGTAATATTTATTTATAAGAGAGATTAATCATATATATACTCAATCTATATATAGAATAATTTTATCAGGCTCCATAGAGTAAAAATTTATAACACTCATAATGCAATACCTCACATCACCATAAGATATTGACTTCGGATTTATTGCTTGAGACATGGCCTAATCCAAGCCCAATAATACCCCGTAGACTTCATTTTATCATAAGTAGAAATTTTGACTCGATAGGCTTAAGATGAAGCAATCATCAGAGGAATACATACCCTTAACATATGGTCATAATTCAAAGACTCCAAATATGAGGAAGTTAAAACACAATCTCTTCCTATTATACATGTTTTGAATTCTCTAATGTAAGTTTACTTGATAATAAATGTACGTATTCAGCACAATTCCAAAATCACATAAAAGATGTTACAAGAATTCCCCGTGACTTTACCATCAACTTTATTGCACATCACACCACATCTAACTTCAAATTTTAAGTTGTGTATGGTGAATTGTTTTTCCTATTTATATGATAGTAATACTCAATTTCATTATTTCTATCTAATGTTTACTTTATTTGTGATTCTAAAGTCTATTTAATTTGTTAAAAATTATGATATTGCACATACTAAACGTTTTTATTTCATATTTAATTTTTAAAAAATTATAAGACAAGATAAATTAAATATAGCTAAAATAAAGTTTTTTATTATTTATAAAATCATGAAATAAAAAATTGTCCTTGATACAAATATTCAAAATATACAAAATCATTCTCTCTAATCTTAATATTTATAAATAAAATTGATATGTCTTTCTTTTGAAAAATAACAACGTACTAAATTTAGTTTATATGTAACTTTTATAATATATTATAATATAATAATATCTATTAATTTGGAATATGTAATATTATGTATATAATAATAATATAAATTATATTATAATAATTAATATTAATAAATAATACAATAGATATTATTTTATTTACATTTGTTATTATATCTATTAGTTAAAAACTATCTCATAACTGAAATTTTTGTCTTATACTATTCTTTTTGTGCTGTAATTTAGTGCCCATAAACGCACCATAAAACAATGGGTTGTTACGTGGAGTAGCTGTGGTTGAAAAATTAATCTAAGGTAGCTTTGGCTATTTAAACCTTATTTATATGTAGAAGATTGGAGCATACTTTGGAAAGGCCAACTCAATGGAGCAATGAGCGAATTTGATTGGATTATTTGGGAATGGAACTTAGCTTTATTTATTCTCCCTTTGGAAAAATGGGACAACTTCCATTGTCTGCTAAACGTGTGTGCTGTTAAGTCTAGCTATTACTCAAAAGTCACAATTCACGCAACTCTATAAACCTTTTACGTCTTTTTAAACACGCATTTGTCTGAAAAGATGGAAATTGTGTTAAATAAAAGAATATGTTAACCAATATACTTATAACACTAATTAAGAAAGTAAAACATAAAAAAATTATTAGAATATATAAAAACATGTTTTTTTTTTATGATTTTAAATACAATCTTTTGTAATTTTTAATAATTTTTTTTTTAATTTTTTAATCAATGTTCTTATAACACTAGTTAATAATATCTTTAAATAAAATACATAAAAATAAGTAACATCTTATATATTCATATCTATGTGAAAGTTAAATCTATTCCCGATTCATTATCATGTTTATTTTATATATTCATATTTATGTGTATTAATTTTGTTGGACATATAAATTAAATGATAGATAATATCATAAGATTAAATTGAATAAAATATGTTAAATATCTTTTTGAGATTTATAAAACTATTTTATTCATTTCTTGTAATAAAGTGTATCATTTTTAATCAAATTATGTGTCTATTTTATTTTATTTTATAATATATGTGTATATTTTTAAATATAAATATAAGAGGGCCTAATTTATTGTTTTGTTCAAGACCCATAAAATTTTAGATCAACCTTAATATTTAGTTGAAGAGAGATAAAAAGGAGACAAGGAGATAAATAAAACTAAGTAAGAAATAATATAATGATTTCACAAATTTTATAATTTTTTTCACTATAATTTTTTTCTACTAAACAACTAAATAATTATCATCTCTCATCCTCCTCTTAATTTCTTTTCTAACAAGCATAACATAACAGTAAAGAGACTAGTTTCTTTTCTATTTATCTTTTGTTCCCATTATGAAGCAAAAAAAAAAAGTTAAAAGGATTTAATATAAAATTAGTTCATATAATTCAATATTTTTTTTTATTTTTAATCTTTGTAACTTCTTTTTTTAATTTTAGTCTCTAACCTTTGTAAACAATTCAATTTTTATACTTAGCATCAAGGTTTCATATAAAAAATTCAAAGATTACATCATCACAATATCATCATATATCAAATCAACCAAAAATAATATTGTTATGAGGTATTGATGTGGTATGTCATTAATGTAATGTTAGGAATAAATAATGTCATGTCATCATGAGTTTAGGGGGACTAAAAATTAAAAACAAAATACAAAGGTTAAAAATGAAAAAAAAAATGCAAAGATTAAAAGAAAGAAAAAAATGACATATTTATAGGTACAAACAAATATTTAAGTCTTATATATAATATATAAATTTAACTTAAAATTAATATAAAATATATTCATATTTAGATGAACCTTAAACCTATTTATCATGTTGAAAAAACCAAATGAAATATCCATAACATAAAGACAACAATCATGGTTATAGGGCGTTGTATTTGTGTATATTGGTTCTACAAGATGAACTTGTTAGTGGCAGCATTGCAATTAGTAGTGATGATGGATGATGCACTAGGGTTATGTTGGTGCAAAGGAAATATCAATTGTGAACATGAAAAAAAAGAGAGAATGTTATTTAAAAGTCTAGTTTGACTTGCAAACTTATTTAAAGACTTATTTAAAATGTAAAAAAGAGGAAAAAATATTTTTAATCTATAGTTCTTACTTATAGTGAATAAATGGCATGATTGAATAAGTTGACCTATCAAGTATAATAAAAAAAAATTTAAAACTTGAAACTTTTTTTTTTACTTAAAATGGTTTTTAAAAAGTTGAATTTAGTTTATTTAATAAACAGGCCATGTCAAGCTAAGACCTTACATTAGCTAAGTTGTAGGACCCCAATAGATTGTATGGCCTATTACGACCAATATATAATATGAATGATGATAAAAGAAATGAGAGAAAAAAAGAGTGTGTAAGAGTGTTGAGTGGGAAAAAATTATGAATTGATAATTTGTGTTTGTTCAAGCTCTTGCCAACAATGCCTTAAATGTATATTTTTTTCTTTGAGGTATGTATGTGTTTGAGAGAAAATGAATGGTGTATGAGAGAAGTGAAAAATCCTAAAGTGTTTATGCAATGTCTAAATAGTCTTATAATATTGAACAAAGGAAGAAAAATGAAGGAAGGTTGAAAGAATGCATGATCTTTAACTTCATTTTCATGCATTATTGATTGATGACTTGATTGGTGAGTTTAATAAAAGTCTAAAAGTTTGGGTTAGTATGTAAGATGTTTGAACCAACAAAAATTATAATTAAGAGAAAAATTAATTATATTATTAATTATCTTTTTATTATTTAAGATTTTTTTATCTTATAATATTTTTAAATTAAATTTGTACATTATATTTTAGGATTAAATATTTGTTTTTATCTACAAATATGTTTTTTTCCTTCTAGTCCATTTAATTTTTTTATTTTTAGTCATTATAATTTATTATTATTATTTTTAGTCTCTCTAACATCATGCTGACAAATATTTTTCTTGACATGATACTTTTGTTTGTGATACTTTTTTGTTGATATGATACTATATTGACATAATACATTATGTGATATGTGATAATATTATCATGACATCATTTTTTATTAATCTGACACGTGATAATGTCATATTTTAATATTTTTATAATAGACCTTGACAACAAGGAAAAAAAGAAATATGTAAAAAAGTTAGAGACTAAAACTAAAAAAAATTGATGAGAATTAAAAATAAAAATATATTAAATTCATATTTAAGTTAAATTAAAATAATTGATAATTTTAAAATACATAAAAAAAATATTGAGTAACGATAAAATTATGTGTTGTAAAAAATAAAAAGTAAAAAAACATGAAATAAAAGTCAAATATATAACATAAGATTTGAGAATTTTTTTTTCTTTAGGGCTTCTCCCTCCTTGAAACTTTTCCCTAAAACAAAAAGGTTTAATTATTATTTTTATCTCACTATTGTCTTAAAATATTTAATATCTCTATATTATTTTTAAAAGGTTTAATTAAGTTTCATTATTTTTAAAATGACTTCAATGATTTTTATTTTGTCATATTTGTTAACATGACTAATAGAATCTTCCTAGTTAGTATTTACATAATTTCATAGACATTAAAAATTACTATTTTTCTCTTATTAATTTTTTTTATTTATTTAATTTTATCGTACTGTTATTAAAAAGTTTAATATTATGCCTTTCCTCTAATTAAACTAACAACATTAATTTAAAATATTATAACAGTTTTGATTTACATACAAAATTAATTATGATTTACCATTTAATATAATTCAAAGTAATTACATATTAATATAAAATAATAATTATATAATAATATATTAAATATTTAATAATTATTAATAACATATTAATAGTTAAAAGTATATTACAGATCGCAAATTATGTTAAGGTAATATATAATTATTATATATTAATTATCTTTATCTTTGAGGAGAATTTAGTTTTTTTGTGAGTATATAAAAGTATATTGATAATTTTCTTAATTTTTATATTACTTAAAAAGATCTACAATCAATTCAAAATTTTGTAATAAGAAACTTATTCATTAATAAAAAATAATTGAAGATAATTAGATATGTTTATTTTTCAATACAATTATAAATTTAAATTTCACTATGTTGTTTTTTTGAAGTCAAATTTTTTATAGATAAATTAAATTACATAACAAAAATAAGATGAAAATAATAAGAAAAATAATTTTAACAAAAAGTACTCACATATTATTTCATTAAAATATTTTTATGAAACTTGTTAATTTAACATCCTTAAAAAATATATTGAAAACAAAATTAAGTAAATAAATAAAATAATAAAAATTAAAAATACATATTTAAATTATTAGATATAAGTTCAACATGGTGATGTGTGTTGTGCACATGTTTATTATTATATTTTATAATAATAAAATTATCATTTAAATGTATAAGAATTTTTTGTTCAAATTTTTTACTTATATTATTATAGAGATATATATCTATTCTAATTATTTAAATTACTATATTTATATAATTTTATGAATTAATATTAATTACATAAAATTTCTTTAGAATTTTAACTCTCAATTACATAAAAATTTTCTACTTATACTTCTTTATTTTTATTATTATAAAAATATAGATATATGTTAATATTAATGAATTTAATTATTCAATTCACACTATATACTTTTTTTTAATTAACTTGATTAGTATATTTAAAAAGTTTTATAAATTAAAAAATAGAGAAAAAATCTCCCTCAAAATTTTCCATTTAGTTGCATAAATTTTTTTGGCTCAGATATCTTTTTAATTATTATAAAAGTAATCATTTTAATTGAATAATTACTATATTTAAAACATATTACGAATTAAAAAAATAGATAAGAAAACTTCATTAAAATTTTCACTTTTGAATAATAAGACTTATTGTTTAAACTTTTTTACTTTTATTATTATAAAGATATATGTTGATAATAATGAATTTAATTATTCAAATCAAAATATGTATTTGTTATAGTTATCTTAATTAGTATATTTAAAAATTTTTATGAATTAAAAAATAAATAAATAAATTTCTCTAAAACCTTTTCTACTTAATTGCATAAGAATTTTTTACTCAAATTTCTTTAATTTTATTATTATAAAGACAAAAATATTTATTCTAATTATCTTAATTACTATTTTACATAGTATTATAAATTAAAAATAAAAAAAAAATTTGTAAAGATTTTTCACACAATTGTATAAAAAATTTTCGCTCAAATTTCTTTATTTTTATTATTATAAAGATATATATACTTGTTCTAGTTATCTTAATTATTATATTTATAAATTTTTGTACATTAAAAAATAGATACAATTTTTTATAAAAAATGTAGTTAATTATATAAATTTTTTTAAATTTTTTTTATTTTTATTATAATAAAGATATTTTGTCTTTTATTTTAATTTTCAGTCGAGAAAAGAAAAAATTATAATATATTTATTTAAGAGGAAATAAAATAAAAAATAATATATTTTCTTTATTTAATTAAAAAACATAAAAAAATACAAGTAAAAATTATTTTCATTTTACTCCTTTTTAATTTAAATTTTTATTTTTATCTTATTTTTCTATACTAAAAAAAACTCTGAAAACTTCGACTTAGGTACAATATAAGACATGTGTTGATTAAATATTAAATATATACTTTTAGTGTTAATCATATTTTTAAAAAATAAATTTAATTTTATGATATTTTATTATTTTTAAAAATATATTTATATATGAACATAATATAACATGATTAATAGTTAATTTTATTTTTGAAACAAGTGATTGAGAAATTTAATATTTAATTCAAACTTATGAAAAAAAAAATATTAAAAAATATGAATTTTTTAAATAAATTGAACTATACTTACATATTAAAAATTTATTTTAAAAAAATAAGATTTAAATTATTTATACAAATTTAGAGATTCACGTGGCTATTGGACTCTGGTTTCAGACGGCTTTGGAATGTCACATGTTCAATGTGGAGAAAATCCCTTTACAACAAGTGGCTTCTCCGTAGACGTATTTCTTTCTTTTTCATTTCCGTTTTCACTTTCATTCCAAATTTACCTCTTATCGCAAAAATTATTGACCACCTTTCAGAGTGTGCTTCTTTATAGTTTTGACTTTCCTTCTTTTTCATTTTTGGGTATCACCTTTTACTCATTTTACCTCAATCTACCAAGTAGTGTTGATGTTTCTTTTCTACCCAAAACAAAAATATAAATAAAAATCTTCCAAGTGATTTTGCATCATCAAAGCTACTTTTGTTTTTCCTTCACCGCATTGTCCGAACGAAATCAAGATCCGAATATACCAATGTCACGTCACCTTTTCATTTTTAATTATTAACTTTTAATAAAAATACCTTTTAGATTTATTACGAAATTAATATTTATTAAATACGAATAAGTAAATATTAAAATGATATTTTGAAATATTCGCCTTTTATGTACAACTATTATCCAATTGATTATTTAAATGATGATAAAACATTGTCGGTTTTATTTTAAAAACTATTTTAATATTATTTTAAAGGCTAGTTTGATGATAAAACATTAAATTTAAAGTATAATTTGATTATACAAATATTTTAGGGTTCTACATTCATGTTTTAAAAATGCGAATTCACTTTCTAAAAAAATTTCCACAATTCTAACTTCATATTTTGATGATTTTAAAATAAAGGAACCAAAATAATATATTAGAAAAAAAAATAGGAGAATCAAAATTATATTTTTATTAATGTATATATTATTAGTATAATTTTATTAAGTTTTTCATTCATGTAATTTGATATGCATTTATTTTTTATTTTTGTAATTTTTTTTAAATCATCTTTGTAAATTTTAAAATTTTTAATTTTAATTTATGTTGTCAAATTTAATTTAAAATATTAAAATATTGATGTTAAAATATGTCACGTTAGCATATTGATATATCATTAACTTATTAGAAGAATTGGAAAAAAAAAATTATAAAAACTAAAAATAATAAAAATTACAAGAACGAAAAATAAAAAAATTATAGGAATAAAAAAAAATTACAAGGACAAAAATAAAAAATAATTTTTTTAAGATAAAATTATAAAAAAATAAATAAACTAAAGTACAGTAACATATTTATAGACACAAAAAAACTAAGTCTTCAATTATAGTGTAAAATTGTATTAAAAATTAATATGAATTTAATAATAATATATTTTTGAAGCCTTTATTTATTTTTTCTTTTTTATTAATTTTGTAAGAAAACTTACATATTACATAAATATTATAAATTTTTTTATTTTATGAGATTTGTATGTGTGTATAAATGAATGAACAATGAATATAGTAGGTGAAAAAGTAATGAGTGTTTATGCAATGTTTAAGTGATTTTATAGTGTTAAAAATAAAAAATAAATAAAGATTTAAAAAATATATTATTATTAATTATTTTTATTAATTTTTAATTAAACTTATACACTATAGA
>JAMLFT010002503.1:0-25271 GCA_026544285.1 Pachyrhizus erosus | reverse complement strand
AATTATTAAAATTTTATTAATTTATATAATTAAAATAAAAATCAATTACACATTAAAATAAATTTACCAAGTTTTATAAATTACATAAAATAATGAATTTACGTATATTATTTTTACACTAATTAATTTACATGTTAATATAATAATAAATTGAATACTAATATAAGTGTACGTATAAAATAATAAATTTACATATTAATAAAAGAATAAATTAAATATTAAATTTTAAAATATAAATTATTTTTATTCTTATTTTAAAAATAATATAAAATTAAATTAAATTTTTTTGTATGTTAAATAAATTTTTCTAATTTACAAATGTATATAATCAGAATAAAAAATTAATAATTTTTGTAATAATAATATATATTATATATTGTTTACTATATCATTTAAACAATGCAAATCGTTCAGTGGTTAAGGACATACTCTTTGTATTAGAAGACATGGATTAAATTGATACTACGACATTTTTTTTTTCTATTTTTTACACTTTTATTGCCTTTTTATATAAACGTCACATAAGTGGCGTACATAAATGTCATGTCATTACTAATAAATTATGTTAAAGTGTATGTTTGATCATAAGTGGTCAATTAACTCTCAAATGATAAAATTAAAATTGTTACATTTTAAAAAATTAAGAGATTAAATGTTTGGATTCAAAAATGATAAAACTAAAATTTTGGATTAAACATAATAGAATATTAAAAATTTATTTTAATCTAAATTTAATTAAATTAAATTTTAAAAAAAAGTGTTAAGAAAAATAGTTTAAATTCAAGGAGTAAACTAGATTATCTACTTAAGGCTCAAATTTAATTTTCTCAAAAAATCTTGAAGATTGGTATTGTTATTTGAAGTTTAACTAGGTTGTGTAATATTGAGTTGCAATTGGACACATTTGTTTCTAAAATTACTTATACAATTTTAATATTTTGAATTTGCCACTGAATTGCATTTAACTTACTTTTGTTATAATTTTTAATTAATTAATATAGATTACATATTTTATTATAACATTTATATTAATTATTCAAACTTAATATAATATGTTATTTAATTTAATAAATTTATTATATTATTAACATAAAACTGATACGTGCTTACTAAACAAAAATCTGATTTTACTTATTAAAGAATAATAAAAAATTTAATAGATTAAATATTTGAGACATAATTAAGGTTTCCATGACACTAAATTAAAAATTAATTTTTTAATCTTTTTATAAAAAAATCTCAAAAAACAAAATAAAATAATTTAATTAAAAATGTCGTTAAATCAACTTTCATTACCATTGTTAAATTCTATTATATATTTTATCAAGTTCTATAATCAAAATATTTTAAAAAAAAACTTGATAACACAGTATTATGACATAATGTGATTTGATCTTTAATAATTTATAAAAATTATTTAAATACCAACAAATGATATCGAAAACTACCATTACTTTTAGATTATTGGGTTATATTCGTCAATCTGCGGGTGTGTGTTTTATTATATTGGTTATATGAATCCTAGTTTTATTTTGGGAAATTATTATGTTGATGAATTCCATGTTTCGTTTTGCTTTCTATTTGGCTTCAATTTTTTTCTCGAAGATATATGTGAAATTCATGAATCCTTAGGAATTGGAATCCGTGAATGTTTCAATCCCTTTTTTGATGATACATGCAATCCGTGATGTTACGTATATGCTTTTACTGTTAATCTTTTCTATATGCTTAATATATATATGAAACTTTGGAGTATAAGGCATAGTTTTTATATGAATGGCATTTGCATATATAATAATATTATAACGGTGGTTTTGTTCCCAGAATCTCCGGTGAATATAATTGGTTTATGTATTAGAAAGCCTTTTGAGAATTTCGTATTCTCGGCAATTTTTTAATTGCTTTTCCTAATGCATGTTAATACATATAGATTAATTTGTGATAATTGATACACATTAACCATTGATTTGTGTTAATTGTAAATGATTTAGTATTATCATGATTGGCTGCGAATTTAGCAAATTAAAGATCCATCGTATTTATTTGTATGTCTGGTAAATTTTTTATTAATTGGTTAAAACAATATATTGTCAAAGTAATATCTATTTTATACATCACTTCAATTAAAATTACATGGATGTAAATATGAAATTATTTATGTAAAGGAAGACACAATTTAATTAAATAATAACATACTTGTGATGATAAATATGTGATAATTATAAAGTATTGTTCATATAAAAAAATAATTAGTTTAAAGAAAGATTATTATTTAATAGAATTAATTGTCAATATTTAATCATTGCGTTGAGAATATTTATTATAAATAAATTTCTCTATTCAAAGATTAGGAAATAATATTGTGTTGGTATCTTGTAATGGATCTATTATGTGAATTATTTGTATATCTTATTATATATATTTTATATGACTTGCTTGTTTAATTGTGAACATGTTATTAAGTTATTGTTTTCTATTTAGTTTTTATTACTAGTGCTACAAATGTTATTGCTTAAGTAAATTTTGTCCCAATGTTGAATGGGATAAATTTTAAGGTCTAGAAGAAAATTGTAGAAATTGTTCTTTTGTTGTATGGATTTAGACTTGGTACTAAGGACAAAACAATTGAGAAGTGGGATTGATCTAACTAAATGTGTCTCATGATTATGAAACGTTCCATTTCGAAAGCATTTCAGGGCTCTATTTTTTAGCGTCAAAATACAAGGAAATGCCTTGAGGAAATAGAGCAATACTTTGTCAAAAATGAAAAGGCAAAGACAAGTAACCTATTGGCTAAATCCATCTCCATGGAGTATAAGGGCAAAGGGAATACAAGGGAGTACATTATGGACATGTCT
This sequence comes from Pachyrhizus erosus, assembly GCA_026544285.1. Classification (NCBI taxonomy): domain Eukaryota; kingdom Viridiplantae; phylum Streptophyta; class Magnoliopsida; order Fabales; family Fabaceae; genus Pachyrhizus; species Pachyrhizus erosus. The sequence continues at coordinate 22,413 of JAMLFT010002503.1, read as the reverse complement.
AATATCACATCGAAACTCAAGTCACTTAAGTCAAAGCTTGGCAAAGAGTTGCCTATGCACTTGGTTTTTATCTCACTTCTTACACACTTTGGACAATTTAAGATGAGTTATAACACTTAGAAGGACAAATGGTCCCTCAACAAGCTTATATCTCATTATGTGCAAAAGGAATAGAGGTTGTAAAGAGATAGGACTAAAAATTCTCCCTTGGCTTCAACCTCTCAAAATAAAAATAAAGATAAAAATAAAAAAAACTAAGGGTGTTGTAGAAGTGTCTTCTCAACAAAAGAAATAAAAGAAGGATGAATAATTTACCTATTACTTCTATAAGAAGTCAAGACACATGAAGAAAGAGTGTCCAAAGCATGTTGCATGATGTATAAAGAAAGATAAGTTTCTTGCTCTAGTTTGTTTTGTAGTTAATTTGGCTTTTGTACCTAAGGATACTTGGTGGGTAGATTTTGGTGCTATTACTCACATAAGTATGATTATACAACGTTTCCTATGGAGTTGGTCACCAAGTGATAATGAAATATTCATCTTTGTGGGCGATGATAAAAAGGTTGCAGTGAAGACTATTGAAACTTTCAAATTATAGTTGAAAATTGAATTTTATTTGGATTTGTTTGAGAATTTTGTTGTACCATCTTTTAGGCAAAACTTGATTTCTGTTTCTAGTTTGGATAAATTTGATTTTTCTTGTTCATTTGAAAATAATAAAGTTAGTCTCTATCAAAATTCAAATATTGTTGATTATGGTTCTTTATTAATAATCTATACATGCTTGATGTCACTAGTTCCTATAATGAAATATTGCAAACAAGTTTACGTGGTACAAAACAAAAATTAAATGAGAATTCAACCACCTTATGACATAAGCGTTTAGGTTGTATCTCTAAACAAATAATTCAGAGCCTTGTGTCGGATGAAATTCTTGAACCCATGGATTTATTATATTAGACTTTGAAGTCTATGTTAAATGTATAAAGGCAAAACTAACAAACATAAAAGAACTAGGTGTCAAAAGGGCTAAAAGTGTCTTAAAACTAATACATACAAACATTTATGGTTCTTTCCCTACAATTTCTTGGAATGGACAATAATATTTTATTACGTTCATAGATAACTACTCTAAATACGATGACTTATATCTAGTACATGAGAATTCTCAATCCTTAATCGTTTTTAAGACTTTCAACGCTGAAGTTGAACTTCAACTTGGAAAGAAAATTAAGACTAACAAATTTGATCATAGTGGTGAGTACTATGGTAGGTATGACAAATCAAGAAGACAATGTCTAGGACCTTTTGTGCTTTTCTCAAAGAATGTGGAATTGTTCTGCAATACATTATGTCAGACAAACCTAGCATGAATGGTGTAGCAAAATGAAGAAACTAAATTCTTAAGGATATGGTGAGAAGTATGATTAATCATTCTTCTTTACCATAGTCACTTTAATGAAAAGCTTTAAAAACCACGATTTACATCTTTAATAAGGTATCAAGTAAAGCAATTAACAAATCCCTTTATGAACTTTGAACTGATAAGAAGCCATGCATTAAGCACTTGCACATTTTGGGTTGTCTAGCTGAAGCATGACCTTATAGGTCACGTGAAAGTAAGCTAGATTCAAGAACAATTAGTTGTTATTTTGTCGACTACTCTAAATGTTCTCAAAGTTATAAGTTTTACAATCTCGCTTCAAGATCCTTTTTTGAGACAAAAAATGCAAGATTTCTTAAGGAAGTTGAGTTTGGAAAAGAAGAGAATATAAGGAATGTTGTCTTTAAGGAAGAACATGTTATTGACAATGATCAATTCCTTCTACCTATTACTATTCAAGACACAACTCCAATAATAGAAAAACAATGCTGAAACTATTGCTCATGACATTGTTCCAAAATAAGACAACAATGATGTTTTCCCTTAAATACCTATAAAGCAATCTTAACAACCTCAAGAAGTTTCATAAAGGAGATCCATTAGAGAGAGGAGAAGTGCAATTCCAAATTATTATATTATATTTCTCCAAATACATAAGGAAGTCATTGGTTTAACAAAGGATGATCCAATCAACTTTTGTCAAGCTATGTGCAATTCTAACTCTCAAAAATGGATTGATGTCATGAAGAATGAAATGTTTATGCAAGATAATGACGTTTCAGATCTCGTCGAATTACCTAGAGGTGTGAAATTTATTGGTTGTAAATGGATATTTAAAACCAAGAAAGATTCAAAGGGAAATATTGAGAGATATAAGGCTCGTTTAGTTGCTAAAGGCTTTACTCAAAAAAAAGACATTAACAATAAAGAAATCTTCTTTCCAATATCTTTAAAGGATTCTTTTAGAAAAATAATGGCACTAGTAGCTCATTTTGACTTAAAGCTACATTAGATAGATGTTAAGACAATGTTTCTAAATAGTGACATTAAAGAAACGATTTATATGATGCAACAAAAAACCTTTATATTAGGCGACTTAAAGTCTATGGTATGTAAACTAAAGAAATTCATCTATGGTCTTAAACATGCTTCTTGTCAATGGTGTTAGAAATTCCATCAAGTCATTACCTGATATGATTTTGAGACAAATGTAGTTCTGACTTTGTATATAATAAGTCTGGTGGGAGTAAATACATATTCTTAGTATTATATGTCGATGATATACTACTTGCTAGCAATGATAAAGGTTTCTTATAGAAAACCAAGAGATCTCTAACAAAAAACTTAAAATGAAAGATCTTAGAGAAATTTTTTTTGTGTTAATGTTAAGATACCAAGAGATCACTCTCAAGGTATCTTAAAGTTGTCATAAGAGAATTATATCAATAAAGTGCTAGATAGATTCGACATGAAAGATAGTAAACCAAGAGATACTTTGATAGCTAAAGGAGACAAATTCAGTCTCAAATAGTGTCCCAATAATGACCTTGAAAGAACTAAGATGCAAAAAAATTGTATGCATTAACAGTAGAAAGTCTGATGTAAGCTCAAGTTTGTATTCGTCTTGACATAGTATTTTTGGTAAGATTTTTGGGCAAATACATGAGTAATCCTAGAATGCAACATAAGTAATCATATTCAAAATTCACTTATATTTATTGGTGACATTCTTCAAATATTTGTTGTCTCACAACAACCTTTCGTCTTCGTCTATTGGTGAGAGGTTTGAATTAACATTTTATGTTACATTAATTATATTTTACCAACTAGTCATATGCTCTATTGATGACACAACCTATTTATTTTCTTTTGCTTCCTATTAAACATCATATGTCAATTTTGATTTTTTTTTTGTTTTGAAAACTAACGCTTAACAGTGCACAACTTTTGAAGAGAAAAGTCTTTTTAAATACATTTTGATTATCCTTTTTTTTCTTTGAAACATTCTCTACATAACCATAAATATTTGTATTTATGTAATAACTAAAGATGATAAAACAAAATAGATTGATGAATGCAAAAAATTTATCTAAAGGCAAATGATAGACAAACAATTTATCAAATAGATCGTTAACTATACTAATTATCTATTTATAATAATTAAAACTTAATTATTGTCCTACATCATCAAAATATAATTTTTAAGAACCATGATTCATTTTTATCTTAATAATATGATTTTTCGTCAACAAAATGCTCATATTACTAATATTGTGGAAAAACTACAAAAAAAAAAAGATTTATCTATCCATTTTTGCTTTGGATCTCTAGTCCTATGAAATGCTTGAATTTTTTTATACAAGAAAAATGTTGTTGTGTAATTTTTGAGTTTGATGATATTTATTTTTTTACATGAAGTTGTAATATGTAGTATAACTCTCATTACATGATGTTATTTGAGGGTAAGTAAGTAAGTGGGTTAACTATCTACAGTTTAACATAAAAGAAGTGTGCTCAATAGTTCTTGTTATGCATATTATTGTTCTATTATATCTTTTTTCTAATGTTAGCTAAAATTGATACATCTTATTTTCAGTTTTAGTTATTTTAATAATATGTGTTTGATTTGTCTTTTAAAAAATAATTATTTTATATTAAGAGATATTATTGATTGAAATGTTTTTATATTGTATTGTCATAATATATTTTTATTAAATATTTTTTAAACAATATAATAATATTTATATGATTTTTAATTTATTTTAAAATTGTTTTAAATATATTTTAAATTAACTTTTTATGTACATCCATACTAATTCCATAAAAATAGAGTGTAAAGAGAAAAGGAGAGTATGTTTATATTTCTTATTAATTGTTTTTAATGTCATAAAATCACATTAGATTTAATAAATAAAAGGCAAAAGAATGTATTAATTTTTTATAGGACTAAAATCAACGTTTTAGAATATTTAGGTAGATCATAAGAATATATTTTATTATTATTATTATTATTACTATTTTGCCCTCATATAAATAATTCTTTTTTTATCCGTATAAATAACTTTTTTTTCATCATCTTATTTTTACTCTATTTTAATCTCACCGTATTATTTCTCGCCGCGATATTTTCTTTTCTCCTAATTTCATACGCCATCCAAAAACCCAGTGTACAAATTGGACTAAGGCTTCTTCCAATTTTCGATTAGGCACAGTCACAATCTTATTCAGCTTAATCTTCCTCAACTTTTCAGATACCTAAGGCAAAGTTAGCTCAAAAAATGGGAGGTATTTCAAAATTGTTATTGATTTTAGATTTTAGATGTTATATTTTTGCTCTGTTCAATTCGCTTTTTCCCTCGGTTTTCTTACGCTTTGAATGTTCGTAGGGGCTCAAGCGGAGAGAGAGGAGAAGGTGTCTTTGGAGCTCAGTGAAGAGATTCTTCAGAGTATGGAAGTGGGAATGGCTTTCAAAGATTACGTGAGCAATTCCACCCTTACATTTTCTGTTTTCTTTTTACCTTAGGGCAGTGTTTCTAATGTTTTTAGAATTCAGCAACCTGAATTTTTTTTTATTGCATTTACTTTCTTTAATTTTTTTAGTACATATTTTTTCAGAATGGTAGAATTAGTTCGTTGGATTTTCACAGGGCATCCAGTTATCTAGTGACAGCTAGTGATGATGAATCCATTCGTCTGTATGAGGTTACCAGTGGAACGTAAGCCCCCATTTTATTTGTTGCTTTAGTTATATAGATAATTCAATGAGTAATTGAATAGAATCTTGTTTATCCTCAAATTTGTTGAAATTGTTGCATTCTTGTTATTCTGCATTTTTCCCCTCTACTTTTATTTCAGCAAAATGGTTGATGCCTCTAGTATGATTTAAAAGACTGCGTCATGGGTCCGTTTGGGTAAGTTTATTCAGAATCGCTTTTAGAAGAAAAAAAAATTAAATAAGTTTTTCTGTAAACTTAAATTAGTTTATGCATAGGTTAAAACTCATTTTTACAGAAATTATATGAAAGAGTTTTTATAAATTAGCTTATAAGCTAATTTTAACTTATGAACAAACTAATTTCAATTTTTTCTTCTTATTTTCTTGTCATATAAGTGTTTCCAGTTAAGCTTATGCAAATAGGTCTCATGATTTGATTTGATGTGTAAAATTCTGGTAACAGATTGGGCTTATTAACATTTATGATTGACCCAGATGTTATTTGACAACTATAAAATGTTCCATCCTTTGCAGCTAAATAGTTACATGGATTTGGAGTAAATAAGGCACAACTAACAATATTTTTTATATTATTTGTCGTGTTATTAGATTCTTTGAAATTTCTTGCCATTCTTTTGTTTTTGTTACTTATATAAATATATGCATCAGCATGAAAGTTTGAGATTTTGTAGTTGTCACCAGATGTTTGAAGACAATTAATAGCAAGAAGTATGGGGTTGACCTGGTTTGCTTCACATCTCATCCAACAACTGTTATATACTCTTCAAAAAATGGTTGGGATGGTACGTTATTTTTATCTTCAATGATATTTGTGTAATCAGTAAATTTTTGTATACTCATTATAGAATTTTTCAATCAATACAGAATCTTTGCGGCTTCTATCATTGCATGATAACAAGTATTTGAGATATTTCAAAGGTCACCATGACAGGTTTTGTATCTGGCATTATGTAATGTATACATTTAAAGTGTTTATTCCATTTTGGTTGTTGTAAAAAATATCATTTTTTTATTTTATTTTCTAGGGTTGTGTCACTAAGCTTGTGCTCTCGGAAAGAGTGCTTTATATCTGGATCTCTAGATCGAACTGTTTTACTTTGGGACCAAAGGGCCGAAAAGTGCCAGGTAGTGGCATGTGCATGTAATTGTTTGTTCGGTATCCTTTTGTTTATTATACATCATATAACTTTTTAAGGGGCTTCTTATTCAAAAATAAATAGGGACTTTTACGTGTACAAGGAAGGCCTGCTATATCATATGATGACCAAGGGCTTGTCTTTGCAATTGCTTTTGGAGGATACATAAGAATGTTCGATGCTCGCAAGTATGAAAAGGTTTGCAAATTCAGGATGAGAATATGTATAAAAATTGGCTTTTGTTGTCTGTTAACCCTGACGTACACTGATAAACTTATATGGTAAAATTCACTTGCCACAGGGTCCCTTTGAGATATTTTCTGTTGGGGGAGATATTTCTGATGCAAATTTTGTGAAATTTAGTAATGATGGGAGACTCATGCTTTTAACAACGGCAGATGGGCATATTCATGTGCTTGACTCATTTCGTGGCACACTTGTCAGTATCTTTCTTAGTTAACCCAGTCCACTTTTATTTCATAGTTCTTTCATTTGATTTATATGTGCTTTGAAAGGCTTTCTGTGTGATTGTTCTCTCTTATTATTTTTACATAGTTATCCACATATAATGTCACACCTGTCTCATGCAACTCCACATTAGAAGCTTCTTTCAGCCCTGAGGGAATGTTTGTAATATCTGGTAAGCATTTTCAGATGACTCAAATTTTCTGATCATTATTCATTTGGTAAACTCATCGTTTGCAATTATTATTTTTGGCACATTGGACTTTTATTACTCTGCTTGCCTCGAATTGTGTTTTGGAAGAAAGGTTTAGAACAAATATGATTATTTTAAAAAATGCATGCATCATGGCATTGTTTTTCTTTCTCTTGTATTTTCAATCCTGGCACCTATTTGTGTGACCCTGTTGGTTGTTGCTTACTGCCTGTGCTGGTTTGTTATGCTAAACTTATAGTCTTAGACTTGAATTCTTTGACAGGTTCTGGGGATGGCAGCATCTATGCATGGAGTGTTCGAAGTGGCAAAGAGGTACGATAAGCTATATTCTTTCTTTTCTTCTTTTCATAAGTATTTTCTTTATATATATTTGTTTGGATATGCAATTTAATAAATGATAATATAGTTATTCTCCAGTCAGGATGATATGATTTCAATTTTGTAAATATGTTTTTCCCTTTTTATTTTCACTAAGAAATTTTCAAGAATGTCCTACCCTTTGATCATGAACATAGTAATTTATTTCCTAATTAAGCAGAAGAAAACACTCACTATCTGTAATAGCAAGTTTTAATAAATTATTTATTATCTCTACATGAATATGTTTTCCTTTTCCTTCATGTGTGCCTACAGTATGCATTGAGGCATCACATTTGATGGGATAGGAGCCAGTTATGATTGTTAATGATTCTTTTGGACTTTTCTATTTTGTACTCCCTCTGAATCTGTTTTATTACCCTGAAATGACAGGAAAATGTACTCTGAAGTCTGTGAAGTTGTGTGTGAAATTTTAAATTTTTGTCAATACTGGAGCATAATTTTTGTAACCTAACCAATGTAAATGGATATGTACGCCTGAAAAAAATTATAGCACATGTGGTTTGACTTCAAAAATTACATCGGGTAACAGCTTAATATAACTTTCCCCTTGTGGAATTTAAGTGTGAATACTAAATAGCACTTATTCCAATGTTAATTCTTTTGGCCTTGTCTAGGTTGCAAGTTGGAGGAGTGCAACTTCTGATACTGGACCTCCTGTAATAAAGTGGGCTCCTGGAAGTCTTATGTTTGCTACTGGATCATCTGAGTTGTCATTCTGGGTTCCTGATTTGTCTAAGTTGGGATCTTATGTCGGAAGAAAGTAGAAACATTGCACGATTAGAACTATTCTTTGCCCACAACCCACTAAAAGGTAGTATTCTTTTTATTAATACTACACAAAGTGACAAATTTTACCGTGGTTTGTAAATATTCTTTGAAGAGCAATGCATATTTCAATTATCCTTCTAATTTGTACAAGTTGAAATATCTAAATGTGTATACCTTCTTTCTGCTAACATACTTGCTGTAGATGTTCATTTGATTATAATTGCTTTATATGCTCATTCAGATCATTAGTTACAGCACCAAAGGCACTAGCTTGCTGTTTGAATTGATCACAAGTTTTGGTCCATGGTTTTGCCATTATTTGTCATGCATCAAGTGTTTTAGTTTACTGTCTTCTACTAGGTTTTGAGACTGCTCATCCGCACCTCTGTTAATCAGATAATTGTCTTTCTGAGTGGCTGAATTTCAATTTTGTTGGGATCTAATGATTATGATAATAAATCTCAATTTGACATCGGATGGGCTTATTTTTTGAGCTACGGAATCAACCATTTGAGTTTTTTCCTTGCTGAATTGGAGCAGGAGTTCCTGCATGCCATTCTTCCTTATGGGGCTATATCTGTCATGTTCATGATTTTTTCCACTTTCTAAAATATTTTGACCAATTTTGATGTGGCTTAACCCGAAAATTAGTGATTGCAAAACTGTAAGGGTTTGCTTGTGTTTTGCAGAGATGAGAGAATGTTGGGATGGGGATCTTATTTGTTGTTCTTGTAACCTAAGCAAAATATAAACTGTTTGATTGTATTATTATATAATGGATGTTGATTAAGTGTTGTGGCAGAACAAATAGCATGACTGTAAACTCCCTTCATAGGACATCACACAGAACATAGTTGAAAAGTTGGTATGTGGCTTTTGTTGCTGAGAAAGGACAGTTTAAAAGATCTTGGATTAGTAAACTGAATCCCTCTTTTTTATCAACCTGGAATAGAAGCATCCTTACTGGTTTTTTTATATAAGGATACTGGAAAACCTTAAAAGTTGTGAGTTATTAAAATAAAAATTAGTAAATTGACAAGTGGTTAATTATGTACTAAGAATAGGTTTTAACATGAATCTTCATATATTATATACTAAGAAAAGCTTAATCTCATATTTCTTTGTGCCGTCTCATGGATTATTTGAGATTTCCATGACTTTCCATCTTATTTTCATAAAATATCTTGTAATTTCCACGCCTTACCCAACACATCAGTAGTTATCTTCATGGCGTTGGCGTTGAATTTGTGTTAAATTAACAGTAGTAAGCAAAGTTGTTTAGTACTTATGACTCTTAACCAAGAACTGGGATTTGGTCTTCGGCTTCAGAATAGAGTTCCGACTGAAAGTATTATATTACCTCTAAAATGGATCGACCCAGTTAGAGGAGGATTAATTAGGTGTTAAATAGAAAGTTCACATACCTTCTGGTTATAAAAAGAAAAAAAAAATCTTGCCTTAAAGATTGTCATCCGATGCTCAAAATGCAGACCAGAAGGCCATTTATTAATTTTTGTCCGTATTTCTTAGATGTCAAAGATCATGAGAGCTAAAATCTTCCTTTCTCAGATGTCAATCGTGAAATGAGAACAGCATATCTGAGATTCATGGAATGATTCTGTGGCAGATTTTAAAAAATGGAGCCAGTAATCATCACGAGTGCAGCAGCCTATCAAGACAATTTCTCAAACAAGTCATTATTTGTTATCACGTTTATTATTAGTTAGTGATTATACCAGGTGAGAATGGTGTCATCCAAAAATTTGAATTGGTTTACAATCCAAAATGGTTCACTTTAGAAAAATGTGTCACCCAAAATGATCTATGTATGGGCATTTTGATTTGTCTTATGCTTTCATTTCTCTTAGTTGATTGGTACATATGACTAGCCTGAGTATTATGTTTTTTCATGTTTGATGTATTGAGTTGTACTTATTTGATTATCTTTGCCTACTAATTATCTTTTGAAAGTACAATAAGTTTTATGTAAATAATTATCTTATTTTGAGACATTTTAACACTATATGACATTTGGTACATTATATTTATATATATATATATATATATATATATATATATATATATATATTGAGGTATTATTCAATTTTGCAAATGGTTTTATTTGTTATATCAAATGCACATATGATGTTTATTTTTATACTTCACAATTTTATCAAAACATTCTATTTATGAGATTTTTTATGGTTTCTTTTTATCAATATTTGATGTTATTTCCATAAAGGTTTGAAAAGAAAAAAAATGCAATTTGACAAAATTACTCCTTAAGGATATTTTATTTAAGTCTATTTAACATTTTTTTATTCAATTTATTATTTAGTGTGAAATATTAAGTATGGGCGTCACACACTTCATTTTCTTTGCTTAAGTATAAACTTCTTATAATTACACGCTCTAGAACTTGTTTTGGAACCTTATTAAGGCTAATAATTTTGTTTGCATGGATAAAAATGATCAAGGCAACTAGGAATTTTGTTTCAAACTCCTAAATTATTTGAAAATATTATAATTAGTTGTCCCCTTGAACCAAACACTAAGAAAATTTTCTTTGGTTCCTGTTATTTATATTTTGTATGTCTTGGTACCTTGAGGAATGCGTTGTTGCAACTTCATGGAAAATTATAGGGTTTCATAAGTTGCTTTAAGAATTTGTGTCAACTTGAAATTGAAAAATTGGCTTTCTTGGTATGAATTAGTAGAAAAAGATGAAAATAGAAAAGCTGAAATGGAAAGAAAGAATGAAAGTAGGTGAAAAAAAATTGAAAATGAATGAATGAAAAAGATTGAATAAAAAAAGAAGTGAAAAGTTTAAGTGTGCAAGGAAACAAATGAAGAAAAATGAGTGAATTGAGATTGTTAAAGTATCCTTACTACTATAATTGTTGTTTTAACGTATTTTTTATTAAAGTATCAAGACAGTAATTGAGTCTTTTGCACTTTTCTTTTATCATTTTTTTTTCTTACCTTACATTTTCACCCATCTTGTTACATCTCAATAAAATATCTTTGATTTATACATGTTGACACCATACTCAAGTGGTGATGAGATTCCTTACCAAACCTATAGTAAGATGTTTTATAGAGAAGAGTGAGTGAATCTATCTTATTTTTTCTTTCATAAGATGTGTTAACTTAACTAATGGAGTCATCATAATTGGTGTTTATGTTGTTTCATAAACATTAAAAATTACTATTTTTGTCCTATTATTATTTTAATTTATTCAATTTTACCTCACTATTATTAAAAGATTCAATTGATATCTTAATTTTTAAAATCAAGTCAATGTTATCTATTTTGTCTAATTCAACTAACAACAATAACTTAAAAAATTCTAGTAATTTTGACTTACACAAAATGATGTAGAATTATGATGAATTGTCACTATGTTAATAATATATTTTTTTATTAAATTATATTTTTGTTACATTAAAATAAAATAAAAAATAATTTTGGTAGTTATAAATTGTCATTATATGCAAATTAAATCGTAATTTTTAAAATTAATGTCATTAGTTCTATTGGACGAAAATGACAACATTGACATGATTTTGAAATATAAGGGACCAAATTAATTATTTTAATAATAATGAAACGAAATTAAAAAAATTGGATAAAAATAATTTTTTAATGTCTACAAAACCATGTTAGTGCCAATTAGGATGACTTCGTTAATCAAGTTATTGAATCTAAAGAAAGAAAAACATTTAAAAATAGCGAAACTTAATTGAATCTTTTAAAAATAGTAAGAAAATATTAATTAATTTAAAATAATAGTAAAATAGAAATAATAATTAAGCCTAACAAATACAATATGGATTTCCTAAGACAACTAATTCACTACCAAATGCATCAAATTGAAATAATGTTCAAAATAATTAAAAATAAAATATCAAATTGTGAGCTACAAACATAATATACCAAATACATGGTGCACCAATTCAACAGGTATACATAATTATAATTATAATAATTAACAAAAAAAATTGTCACTCATCCCAATTTAATAGTATTACGTGTTGTGTATATTTATTCAATTGAATTAAAATCAATGTAATAACACTTAAGTGTATGAATGCAAAGCCAACACAAGGACACATGTATGATTTTCAAACTTAAATTCACATGATAACAATTTAGAGTTTTGGCCTATTATAATGGTCCTAAGGCTTTTTAGCCCACTTAACAAAGAGGCCAAAAAATAATAATATACATAACTCTATTTTGTAAATGGCTAAGGCTAGGACTTTGAAAGGTCAACTCAAAAGTTATAACTATTTCAAACATATTTTTTTCAATTGTTTACAAAATTAATTTTCCATTAGGCCTCAACCAGAGTTTTTTTTACTTGGTCTTAGCCAAAATAATTTTACCTTAACAATAGTTAGAACATTTTTAGCTTAGCCTCGATTAGGGCTTTTTTAATCATCCTCAACTAAAGCTTCTTTTTGTTGACCTTGGTTAAAACATTTTTTTGTCAGTCTCAACCAAGTAATTTTCAATTAGACTCTACTAGCCTTGGTTAGGGGATATTTTTTGCTAGTATCGACTAGGGATTTTTTCAACTAGTCTCAATTATGGCTATTTTTTGTTAGCCTTGGTTAGAGCTTTTTAAGCTAGCCTCAACTAAGGCATTTTTCAGTCGATCTTGGCTAGGATGTTTTTTTTTTTTATTAACCTTGGTCATGACTTATTTTGGTTGACTTTGGCCAAGGTTTTTTTTGGTTGACCTCAACCAAGGCTTCTTTCGACCAATCTTGACTCGCATTATTTGGGACTTTTTTTTTTTCTAATCTTGCCTAAAGCATCTATTGATCGACCTCGGTCAAGGGATTTATTGACTAGCCTCGACTTTCGGCCAACCTTAACTAAGGGTTTTTTTAACCAACCTTGACCAAAGCTTCTTTTGGCCAACTTCAACTAGAACATCTTTTAGCCAACCTCAACAAGGGAGAATATCTTTAACTTGGTCTGAATCATAATATCTTCAAATTGACTTCAATTAGAGTATTTTTAACTCAATGTTGGTCAAAGTATCTACAACTCAACCTCAATCATAATATCTTTAATTTAGTTTTAGCAAGAGTATTTTTTTTACTTGGTTTCACCCAATGTAATGAAAAATTAGGTCAAATTATTTACATTTAAAGTCTATCAAACTAGTCTTAACTCATAAGAAAACTTTGCCTTAACTTTCTAAATTTTAACTTTTAAAAGTTGGTTGACCTATGAGTTTGTTCTAACTCACTTGATTCTAAGGACTTTTTGGCCTTATGAGTCTTATATATATATGTGTGTGTGGGTAATTTTGATCATAAATTACGTAGATCCGGAACAAATAAATTAAAGTTAACTCATTTTGATAACTCTATATATCATGACAAATATTATAATAATTTAAATAATAATAATTATTCTAATAATATGTCAATTTTATACATTTTTTTAATCAATAAAAATATATATTCTATTTACTTTGGTATAAAAGATACCATATCCCATATACAATTGTATATAATATCTCCCTTCAAAACTACTTCTATTAAGTCTCAATGTACCTACCATCTATTTTAGATCAGAGCAAAATAATTATCCTGTTACCTATAACATTTGTTTATAACATCATAGCAGCTCCTTGTAACATTTGTTTATAACCTCACAAATTATCTTTCTAACCTGTAATCATGTTGTCTAATACTATTAACAAACTAGAAAACTATAACCTTTTAAACATTCTATTGACAATATGAATCAATCATAAGAAGAATAAGAGAAACCTTTTATCTCACATGATAACTAAGCCTGTGACTAAATCTTAACCAATTTCAAAAGATTACCACTCTTCAAATTTTCCTTGTAGATACAATATTATTCGTATGTTTCCGTAAGGACCATATAAAAGCAAACCTCCATGTCATTTTTCTTTCCTTTGTCACGAAGGCACAATTATGTTGTAGAAAATAATTTTTAGGCTCCATGATTACACCATTTGTACTCCAAGCCATTTGTAGCATTGACTCCAAATGTTATAGGAAAACTTTCACAAGACAATTAGTTTGTGTAAATCAATGAAAACATCACATACTATTTATAAGCAAGGTTAGAAATCCTCTCTCTTTATTATCATTATATGACAGTTCTTTATTAGTTGCTCATTAAAAATAATAAAATACTTATTGTAACGGAAGTCATTGTCAAACAATTAATTATATGATAATAAAATAATAAAATCAAATAGAAATATACGTGAGGTAATATTTTCTTAACATAAAATTCATACATGACCATGACACGCGTGGCAAGCACCAGGGAAAGAAGAAAGAACGGTGATGCCAAAGCTGACAGAAGAAAGTGATGTTTTCTTGAATGAATATCTTCGAATTGACAATTGTTTGTTCTTTCAATTATAATCATCATTTTTTTATATCAATGAGTTGTTGAAGGAAAGGGGAGAGCCGATAGGATCCTCTGTGCTGTTACACTTCTATCTGAAATCGTAAGCAAAAATATACTGACATAATTACATCAGTATACAGAACTTTTACCATTTTATGTATAAAAGTAATAACTTTACCATTTTTTTATCCTCATCACTTTTTCATCATTTCTCTTTCTTTACTGATTTTAGCTTTCCTGTTTTCTTTTTATTGGTGTTCGTCCACCCACCTATTCAATGTGTTTAGTATTTAAGAATTTATATACATTCATTAAAAAGGTTATTAACATAATTTTTAAAAGTATTTTTTTATTATTAATTAAAATTATAAATTTTAATGAATTTTTGTCTTACTTATTATTTTTACTCTTAATTTTGTAATATTTAATAAAATTTAATTTTATATATCATTATTTTTCCTTTTAAAAGTACTTTAGCTTTCCCTTAGTGAATACTGTGTACGTGTCAATAAGTTTGGACTCATGCGATATAACATAATACATGTTTAGATTAAAATGTAAAATTTTTAAATTATTTTAATTTTAAGTAATAATTTCTTTTATTTTACATTGAGATTCATTTTTGTACATTAGAATATAAAAAACTACTTTTGTAACTGATATTCGAACATAGCGTTGCACTTAGAAAATGATCAATTTATATATAAAAGAAAAACGAAAATAAAATAATAAATATAATAAATAATGTAATAAAAAAATAAAAATGAGAGGAAAAAAACCTTTGTATATTATTACACTTATGTCCTATTTGATTGAGAAGAAAGAAATCAGATAAATAAAATAAGATAATTAAAAAAATAAAGTAAAATAAAAGTGTTTAGTTAAATAAAAATAAAAAAAATTAAAAAGTAAAAATAAGTAATAAATAATACAATAAATTCTAAAAAAAATAAATTATTTTAATTTTAATTTTTTTCATAAAACAAACTAAACATTTTTTTTCTCTATGGCTTAGATTCAATTTTGAACAGCTGATTTGAGACAGACAGAAGACCAACTTATGGTAAAGAAGCACGAGAAGGTAGGATTGCAAAAATATCAAAGTATCTCTATTTTTATATTTTTTTTCATTATAGACGTTTATATACAAATAGAGAAAAACAGTAGCAACGTTTACTCTAACATTCATTTTTTGAACTTTTTCTTTATAATACTAATTTTAAAATAAAAAAAAAACATAAATAGATATATTTTATATAGATTATAAATATTCTCATGTTCCAAAACACACCATTAATCTATTCCAATTATTTTACTTTCTTCACCAAAAGCAACCAAAGCATCAATCAAAAGAAAAAGGCTCTTGACATAGTGATGTTTCCATGGCTAGCCTTCGGACACATGATCCCAAACTTGGAACTGGCCAAACTCATTGCTCAAAAGGGTCACAACGTGAGTTTCGTCTCCACCCCAAGAAACATACAGCGCCTCCCCAAACAGTCCCTAAACATCCAATTCGTAGAGCTTCCACTGCCCAAAGTACAGAATCTCCCAGAACACGCTGAGGCCACAAGCGACATCCCTTACGACGTCGTTCCGCTTCTCAAAAAAGCTTACGACGCTTTAAATGAACCATTCACACGTTTTCTCCAATCTTCCAAACCCGATTGGCTCTTCTACGACTTCGCACCCTTCTGGGCGGCTTCCGTCGCTTCAAAACTCGGCATCGGAACCGTCCTTTTCAGCATTTTTACGGCTCCATTTATGAGCTTCTCGGGACCCGCTTCGGTTCTCATGGGAGCTGAGCCCTCGTTACGGACGAAAATTGAAGACTACACTGTTCCTCCGCCGTGGGTTCAGTTTAAAACCGCCGTGGCGTTTCGGTACTTCGAGGTGGTGAGAATCGCCAATTGTGCTGCTTACAATGAGTCCGGTGTTTCGGACTCTTACCGGATGGGTGCTGGTATTCAGAACTGTGACTTCGTCGCCATAAGAGGCTGCACCGAGTTCGAACCTCAGTGGTTTCAGGTATATATTTCTATTACTATCTACTTAAAAGAAAATTCACCAAGGTAAGAGGGTTTTTAAAAAATAACCTCCTATTTTTTATTTTTTATTTTTTTCTCTGGTTAACGAGTATCGTTCTTATGTTAAGATGATACTCCTTAATGAATTCAAAAATATTTTTTTTATTAAAAATATATAAAAAGACAACTTTAAATTATACATAAGTTGTATTTTTATATATTTTTATAAAAATATTTTTTTAATTTTTTAATCAATATTTTTAACATATTAGTTAACATTTTTTAATAAAATTAATTTATATTTTTTTATTAATTAATTTAATGTTATTAATTAATATAATATGATAAATTAAAATTATGATTTATAAAAAAATATTCATAATTATTCTGTCAATTTTTTTATAATATATAATCACTTGAATATCTTTATCACATTATTAATTTAGTATTATTATTTAATAATATAAACTAAAATTTTTATTAAAAAATATAAGAGTCAAAAATATTAAAAAAAATTATTGATTGAAATTAAAAATTTAGAAATAAAAAATATTATTTTTAAAAATAATTATTGTCTAAATTTATCTTTAATTAATTTTAAATGATTGATAGAAGTAGTAAGAATGTGAAGAAAATTCTTTTAAATGTGAATTTGGTTTTCCTTAAAGCAATTAAAATATTGTTTAGTAAGTACCTACCTAATATTGGTGGACTATTGAATATAATGGTATATTTGGTTAAAAAAATTGAAAGGAATAAAAGAAAAAAAATTAAAGTGAAATAATTATATAAATTGTTTAATAGGAAAAAAAAAGAAAATTAAGTGTATATATATAACAAAAATATCTTAAATAAAATAAATTAAAGTAAGGGTAGTTTTGTCTTATAATTATTAATCCTCTTTTCTATCACCTTTTATCTCCAAATTGAAAGATTGCATTTAGACATAAGTTTCACATACTGAAAGGATTACATTTGCTGACAAAAAAAAAATGTCTAACAAATAATACATTTTATTTAAAATTTATTTTAGATCGACTTTGTTTTTATCCTTTCACTTTTTAAAGTGTACTAAATTATTGAAAGAAAAAAAATCTGGTCTTTTTCATCACTCAACTGTCAATCCGTCCATTTTGTACCATTTCAAGCATACCGTAACTGTTTTGGGGTTAGGTCTATATAATAATTATTTAAACAAGCATTTCCTTTAAACTCTAACATGTTAATAATGTTGAGATGTTTCTCTCTCCATTTTATTGCTTTTACTTAAAACATTGTTTAAATATAAGGCAATAATAATTTTTTGTTTTAATTTTTTTCAAACAATAAATTAAATCTAACTGACTCGAATTTATTTCATAAAAAGAAAAAAAAAATGAAATCTTGTAGACTTACGGGTGAGTAGAATTTTAAGGTGAAGTCTTAAAAATAAGAGCAAATGAGACTATCTGTTACACGCTTTCCTATCTTATATCTTAAGGTAGGGGTTAACTTATTCTAAAAACAAGTTTTGGTCAAATTAGTTTGTTTAATTCTAATTACTAAATTAAAAAAATTATTGAGTAAATTAGGCTACGATTATTTATCAAATTTAAAATAATTTGATATATTATTAAATAATTTAACATAATATAATCTATAAATTATAATAAAATATTGACTATAAGATAGCAAAACAATAAATATATTATTCATCTAAAATATTATTTGTATAATCATTGAAATAATATAAAAATATTTATATATAATTAAATTTTTAATATTTTAATTATTAAGTGTTTAATTTCTAGTCATCTATATATAAAAAAAAATTGTTAAGAAAAATAATATCCATTTCTCTATGTGTCAAAAAAATTAATATTTAATTATCAATTAAAAATTTTCATTAATATTATTAAATGATGTTATGATAATAAGTTTGACATTTAATGACTTATCATATTATCAGAATCACAAGATAACCATGCGTAATTCTTTTAATAATTCATGTTTTTAAATTTTTATCTATTCAAAATAATTAGTAATATCAAATTAATTAATAAAAAATTTAAAATATAATTTTAAAAAAATAAAATAAATTGCACTAACGTCCATTCAAGATAGTAAGATATTACACTTGCACCTTTTCTTAAAATGTCCTTACAAAAACACTCTCTACATCGTTTCAAAGTTGATTCAATTAATAAAAATGTGTCACTAGTTTTTTTAATGAATTTTTTAGACATTTTTTTTCTTTTTATGTCTCTATTTAAATTGGAAGATTGTTATTTAAATTGAAAAAATAAATTACACGTGCACTCCTTTTATTTAATGTTTATTATAGTCATATTTTCTCAATTTAACACTTATTACAATCGTATCCTCTCACATTAATGTTAATTGTTGCTAATATGGATATATGAGTTTTATATAATTATCTTATTGTCTACAACTAGATCCAAATGTACATGAACTAAACACATTTATCATTTATTAAGTAATTGTGAGTATGTCATAAATAATGTGTCTAAAATATTCAACTCTTGAATGTGTGAAATATTTTATATAAATGGTGTAATTAAAAAAATAAGATAAACATGAAAAACTTACATATGCAAATCAATAATAATTAATATTAGCACTAGGAGGTGCGATTGTAATAAGTGTTAAATTGAAGAAGTGTGTGTAATAAACATTAAA
This sequence comes from Pachyrhizus erosus, assembly GCA_026544285.1. NCBI lineage: Eukaryota > Viridiplantae > Streptophyta > Magnoliopsida > Fabales > Fabaceae > Pachyrhizus > Pachyrhizus erosus. The sequence goes on along the minus strand of JAMLFT010002503.1, from coordinate 3,211 downwards.
TTAAAGGGGTGCAAGTGTAATTTGGTCTATTAATTTCAAAAATAATATTCCAATTATATAGGTAGAGAGGAAAAATTGTTCAAAAATTTTATTAAAAAGACATGTGACACGTGACATGTTTTCATTTACAAAGCTAATTATGTAACAAAGTACAAATGTTTTTGTAACAAAGTTTCAAAAATCAGGAAGGTCATTGAAATGACATTTTAGGCAAAGGTGTGAATGTAATAAATGTTATGTTGAGGGAGTATGAGTGTAGTTTGTTTTAAAAATTATTAGTGACCATTGTTGGAATCATTGATGATGTAATAAGTCTTGGGTCATCAACATCACTATTGTTATGTTATTATTTAATGGATAATTGAAATAAAAATAAAAAATTACTTGTAATAGAGATTAAAACAAAAAATTTAAAAAGATTAAAATAATTTTTTTTGAAAAACTAAAATAGAAAAATCTTATTTTTTTAAAAATCAAATTCATATTAAATGTGATATTATATGATTTAACTAAATGAAAAATCTAAGAATATTATAAATAAATGGAATAATATCTCTTTTAATAAGTGTTTTCATTTAACAAAAACCTAAAATTAAAATGTATCAAATAAATATAAATATTTTTTTATGTAAATATCATTTTGGTTCTTGATAAAAAAGGATTTTTTTAATTTGGTCCTTAATTTTTTATTTTAGTCATTTAAATCTTTCTTCTTTATTATAGCTCTTGCTAACAACATTAAGTGATATCATAACAATAATTTTAATAATTTAATGACTTATCATATCATCAAAGAGTTTGATAGTATAATCGTATATAATTTTTGTTTTTTTCTATAAATTATGTTTTTAAATTTTTATCTATTTAAAATAATTAATTATGTTAGATTAATTAATGAGAGACTTAAAAATATAGATTAACAAAAAAAAATTACAAACAATTATCTTATTAAACTCTTTAATAATATAACAGCTAACTAGATTATTAACATCAGTGTTAGGTCATCATTTAAAAACTATAATAAAAAAAATAAAAAATAAACAAAAACCTTTATAATACCAAAACCAAAAATATCTTATTTATCATTAACCAAAATGATGTTTAAGATATATTTTTTTATATACAAACATTTAATTATATAAATTAAATCATTTTATTACATTCTTTCAATGAATCAAATTAATGTATAAATATAAAATAACATTTAATTTGATTCTAATTTTAAGGTAATAATATAATTGTAACAACAATATTTTAAACACAAGATTTACTACGACTTAATATTAAATAGAATTTTAATTGACTTTGTAAACAATAGCATAGTTAAAATAAAATAAAAATAATATAATTTTAAATTAAGTTAAAAAAAATTCTACACATTATATAAAGAGGAAAGTATTTTAAAATTAAAATAATTATTATTATATAAGGGAAAAATTTTAATATTTTTTTATATTAAATATTTAAATAAAATAAAATATTACATGTTGATCAATATTTTGAGTCTTTGAAGAGACTGGAGTGTAAACAATATTTTAGTCATAAAATTATCTTTTAGCAAAACAATTAAAAATTAAATATAATGTATCATTTCTTTTCTTTCATGAGAGAGTATTTATTAATATAAGAGTGAATCACAATGTAATGTTTATATCTTTGAAAGATGGGTATAAAGAATACTTTGATCATAAAAATTTTCTAACAAAAGTTAATAGAATTTTGATGGAAAATTTTAAAATCAAGGACAAGTTTTTTTTTTTTTTTTTTGAGATACCTTTAAGGTCTAGGTTGATTTCATTTGTCCTAAGAAAAATGTATATTTTTTATATTTTTATCACATATTTTATTTTATTTTATTTTATATTTCGCCAATTTTCTTTTATATTTTTTATTATATACAATTTTATAAATTTTATTAAATAAATATAATATTTTCTTTTATAATTGTGTTGAAATGTAACATTAGATTAAGATAATATCTGACCTAATTTTTTAACTTAGGTTTTACAGAAAAAATAATTTTTTTAAAAAATAAACGAAAGTTTATTTATTTAAAAAATATATATATATAATTTCTCTTTTCTATTTCTCCCTACTCTTTTCCCGCTACCCTTCCATCACTCTCCCTACTCTCTTGTCTTTTACTATTTTTTCTTTCTACTTTCTTACTTCTCTCTTTCAAGTTTTCACTTTCAACCTTTCTTTCTCCCAACTATATTTCCCCTTTCTCTCAAATAATTCTTTTGAGTTAATTAAAAGAAAAAAATTACTAAATAAATTTTCCTTTATTTTTTAATTCGTATTTTAACCTTTAATTTTAAAATAATTTTTAGGTTAAAAAAGATTGAGTCATAAAGTTACGTGATTATTGTGTTATGGACGTTTTTTGACTTTCCCCAACCTATCATCTCACATAAAGGCTCACTTAAACATTGCTACATATATGATTAAGAATTAAGATTGTAGAATAAAAATGAGCCGATTGCCATTTTCTTTTGTTTTTGTTTTTACAATCTTACTATTCAAACCAAACTCGAGATTCTATTAGTTAGTATCCGTTCTTTATTTACGTACAATTTCTTTTAAAATGCACTTTTTTTATTTTGCAATTAATTTTATAGAGTATTAAGTTAGTTAAATTGTCCAAAGTTTGGAGGTTTGCGAAATCAACTATACACACACATATACAGATGAACCTAGTAAGAATACATTTATGTAAAAATGAAAAAATAAATAAATATTATTCATTATATTTTTATTAGGAATAGTTAAAATTAAAATATTTGAGTTTGTTGTAATAACTTGATTTTTTAAATTAAGTTTGTTAAAATTAAATATTTTATTTTTTAAGAAATGCTTATTTAGTAAACAATGAGTTTTACAAAAATATTTATTATTAATGTTATGTGTAAAAGTAGAGATAACGGAAAAGAAAATTAAGTAAATATCAATTAAACATCCTATTTTATAGTTTATTTTTTTTATTAATATTTTTAAATTTTTCTAATATATACATATATATAAAGGATCTCAAGGGAAGAGAGGCCAAGGCCAGTGCTGCCCCCTGGATCCGTCGGTCATGTCACTTTTTATTTTTAAATACAAATGATTAATATACATTTCTAATCATTTATGTTTTAGATTACATTTAATTTGATATTTTATTATTTAAAAATTTTAATTTAATTATTTATATTTTTGAAAATAAATT